>JAACYV020211644.1:0-11095 GCA_009936425.2 Chrysaora fuscescens | reverse complement strand
AACTATAGATTTGAATCCTTCTAGTTTTACTTGAACCTTGAACCTCTAAGCAATAGATTTGTAAATAATGTGAAGATCGGAGACATAGATGACTCAGCCAGGTTAAAAAAAAGAAATAAACAAAATTTTGTCTAATTCTAACAATGTGCTCTGCATCTTCCATTTACATTTCTAACCTCCTTTTTTTATCAGAGATTCATTAGGAAATGACTACAATTTCTGTAACCGGCTATCCTACAATTAGTTACTGACTTAGAATGAATTTAGATTCTTATTTATGCTAGGTGTTTGGAGGGGAATTGATATAACTGTCGTACATTTTATACCCCTTGATTCTCATTATGTTATGTTAAAATAATGGATCCGATAGCTATACTAAATATTTTTCCAATACTTAATAAAATTCTTATGCCGTATTGATCTTAGCATTTTATGTTTTTTATTTCTTCAGGCGCTTTTGGATAAACTGCTGAACTGCCGTATTATTCGCACACAACGATTAAAACGATTTGCAAAATTGAAAAATTGAATGCGGAAATTGAAAATCCGCCGTTTGTATAAGCTCTGAGATCTGAGATAATTGAAAGAAATTTAGAATTTACTTACTGGAAAAACAGACTTCCATCAAAGACGTGATGCTTTCTCAAGTGATTTCGTGAGTAGTTTCTGAACAAGCTTTTTTGTTCTTTATAGATAACTGTGTCACCAATTGGACTAGTGTCCTTCCAAACCTCGTAACCAGCAAGAAGTATGCGCATATTGATTTGTCTGTATTCCTGTTTTCAGAATATAACGCTAGTTTAGGTTCCTTGAAAAAATCATCGAGAGAGATTGACAAAAAGGAAGGAAATGCGTAAAATGATGTAAAGAATGCTGCTCTGAGTTAGAGTAGTTAGATGTTGCGATATTTTGTGCATCCATGCCGAATTTCGTTCATGTAATGTTCTGTTAATGTTGACCGTTATAGCTATCATCTGCAAAACTGGCCTTAAAATTTGAAGCCCCCTTGAGATCCCCCCCTTTGCAACTCACAATTCATTGGGAATTACCTTGTCCAGCATACTTATGCCTCCTTGAATAGTTGCTTTTATTTGTTCATCAGCTCTTGACCCGTGCAACTTGACGTAATTCTTATACTAGATTATAAAAAATATCAAATATTACCACTACTAATGCTACAACTGCTACTACTTCTAATGCTACTATTGCCGAGTTCTTCACTAACTAAATATCAGTACCACTTTATCATACTCATCGATATAGATCTTTCGTATAAGGCATTTTTTGCATTTGCCTCCGATTCGATGTCTTTATTTCATGTGAATTTCAATATTTCATCATATCATGGTGAACGTTTTTTATAAACAACTGTAAACTTTTTTAATGTAAGTAGATTAAGTTCGCTTTTACAATACTACTTAGTTTGCACAAATATACGAATTGCTTACCACTGATGTGTGAAAAACAACAAAAAGTTTTACATATTTTGTTGGCCATGTGATTTTGAACTGCTCAGTCTTGAAATAGTAGTACTGAGGATCATTCGTGCGTTGTCCTATGTCATCTAAAAACAGTACAGTTGAATCTTTTACAAAACAAATTGAACAGCCTTGAGATTTTTAGAATTAAATCTAAAACTAACGATTTTTAGAAGCATTGGTAGTTCCTCGACCTTGTGATATAACTAAGTATCGCAAAAATCACAGCCCCCTGCTAATGTGAAATTAAAACAAATTGCTATTAATTTTTTATCATTGCAGCAAGTTGCATATCCAATTTTAAAGCATTTGGAGGTAGCTTGATATTATCTGTAATAATTGTTAAGAGCAGAAGTATTTACTTCCAGCACACGCTGAATGGAAGAAAACATGATTACTCACACTTAATTGCGCATATCATTATTCTAGGAGCTATTGCCTTTCCGAAATAGATGGTAAATTTCGAAGGTTTGTCGTTTTTGCAAGATACGGTTGTAAAATTCCTGTGCTCTGAAACTTTTAAACACCTGTCCTTTTGCCAAGCCAGCATTGTAGAGCAAGTAGCCAAGTCTCTTTTTATCTATATAGAAAAATATGAGCAATTGGAAAATACGGGAATTCTAAGGATGGACACTGAGTTGGATTTTTCTTTTCATAAAACATACGTACGAAAAAATACGAGAAAATTCGTAGCTGTAATTACACGAAAAATAATAGGCTATTTGTTCATCAAAGATGCATCCAGAAAATACTGAGCATCTGGTAGCAAGACAAACGGGCTAACATGAGTGTCTTGAAGGGGGCCGATATCAGCAGTATTGAAATGATAGTAATGCTAGCACAACTACAGTGAACAGGCGACACTGAAGAGGATCAAAATCTACCGATGCCGAAGCAATTACTATACATCCAGCTGAAGAATGGAGCAAGTGACAAAGGGAGGCAGAGGAAACGGTACAAGGACACTCTAAAAGCATACATGAGTAAGAGCGTAACGGCGTAACGTTAACAACTGGGAGGTTTTGGCAGAGTGACCATTTTCTTTGCAAAAAAGGCCGAAAGCATGCATTAACATAATAAAAAACAACTTGAGAAGTAGCTACTTTAGATATGGTAAAATATTCACGACAAAAAATCGTACTTTAAGGGTGCATGGATATTTAGATATAACATTGCTGCCTTATTTCTGATTTTCAACTCTTGTCAAGAATATATTGGTCAACAATCAGTGTTGCAGACTAGCATGATTCTTGATTTTGCTCTCTTCAATCTATCCACTCTATTTTGATGTAAATCTTGACAAAAGAAAGTGGGCTCATGCAACATCATGCAGTGTTTTAGGCAATTAAATCTTTGAAATATTGAAACAGTTTTGAATCTTATCTGCCATGCATAATTTTGGATAGGGCATTAGGGATTTCTTGTAGTTTTTAGTTCAATTTCGAAAACTTGATGCTGTCATACTGATTAATGTTTTAGAAGCAACAAAATTATAATTTTTATTCATCAAATTTCAACAATAAAAATGCAACAATATACTCTTGATTTACAAAGTCTGGTTATATGTGTATAAAAACCTTTTTAGACAGCTTCTTTGTGCAACTGCCGACGGTTAAGATTCCATTACTGAAAATAAGGCATTTGTTTGTATCGACATTTTCCAAGCTTTTTCCAGACCATTTCCAAGTCATGTTGGCTGCAGTATCTTCACATGCAGAAATTCCTGCTTCACTGTCAATGCATTCTCCACTCCCATCAACCTCAATTTTGAATGCTAAGTAAGAGAAATATTAATTAATTTTCAAATACATCATTGAAAGTAGGCTAAACAATACCAGATATTTTTAGACCAACAGATTAGAAAAGAAAATTTCTTGATTTTTTTAGATTTTGCATCTCTATTATAAAAAGCAACTCTGACTTAGAAGTAGATTTCTGCAATTTGAAATCAAAGTTGAATAATAAGTTGAAAATGAGTAATTTTAGTAATTTGAGTTGTTGTATCTAAAACTGTTGCCTGTTATGTTTCACTTGGACATGCCCTGTGGCACTGAATAAAAACAGCACACTGTAACAAAAAACATGTAATCAAAGATCCTTAGAAAATTAATTAAGCTCTGGTAAACCCTGCGATCCTGTGAGGCGCGCTATCATTTTGCTATTCATCTGTTTTGTATGGTGTTATGAAAGTAATTAAAATTTATGTACTCCACTGTTGATTTATAGAAGACATGTTCAATTAACACAGGAAAGGTAACTGGATATTAACATGATTTCCATATCGTGTTATTCTTGAATATGATTGGCTAGAATTTACTACCTACTTATCATTGTATCACATGAGTTTCTGAGGTGAAGTTAACTAGATCTGGTATGAGTAGGAACGCTGTTTCTGATAGAATTATGATATTCGAGATTTGATACAACTATCTTGGTTTTTGGAGTTAACACTGCAATTTGATTAGTACGCCTCTCCGAATCAAGTTAGATTTGTAATACAAGTTACTACAAAGCACTTGCGCTACAGAGAGTATTAAATGGATCTGACGAAAATGAAGAAAACAAAAAAGATGTAATAGTTAGTGCACAAAAAAGGAAACATTCAAAAAACACAAAAAGCGATCAAGGAGATAAGGGAAGAAAGCGTTTTGATCGAGTTTTTGAAATGATTCCAGTTGAAAGAACAACGGCAATAAAATCAATGTCATAAAGAGCAAAAATACTTGCGGAAAGTTGAACTATAAATTATGCAAAAATAAGCGAATGGAAGGAAAACAACGATGAAAATGAAATAAGTGAGAAAAATACAGAACCAACGGAACTGAGCAAATTTGTTTCAGAAAAATGCAACACTTACGAAGGCCATTCCATAGATTAAAAAAAAGAGTTAACAGTTGTAAAGTGCTCAAAGTATTCTTGTAATTCTTGATGGTTTTTATTCTTTTCCCTTTTTAATTCTAATGAGCGTAGAATGAGATCAGAGTAGGGTCTCTGTTTAATGCCATGACTTTACTTTGTGCGACTGCGAGTCTGACAGAGATATATTTTACAGCTGTATCATTCACAAAAAGCAAGAAAAATGAATATTTAACAGTTCTAGCTACCTTTCATTCCATCTAGAGGGTAGGTCAGTTTTTCATCGGCACTGGCAGACAATATGTTTTCTGTAAATTAGATAATAAAATAAGAAATAGAATAATAAATGTAGATATAGAAGTTACCTTATTTTGGTTATACCCAAAGAGAAAATTTGACCTTTTACGGCTCTCAAACCTTCTAAAGCTTTTATACTTATATTGGAATCGACAAAACGTATCAGCTGAGCTAACAACACATTACCTCAAACTATTTCCTTGCTAGAATACTTCAAAGCTAGGCGCAGAGTTTCTTTCATTATCTTATGCATTGCCATTTTTAATGTATTGGTGCCAAAGCAATGAAGTATAAATGTTTCGAGATGAAAATATTATAGAAAACAAGAGCATTCTATGTAACTATAAAATGACATAGACATCAATACCACATAGAATTGCCAAATTACTTACTCGATTCTGCAAATAAGCAGAGTGTTGCAAAAAGCAAAAACCGTGTCAGCTCCATCTTTTTTGAAATCTCGAATGAATTTTTCCAGATCTGGCCTTCTGTTATATGCTATGTTTTCTTTCGACATATTTAATCAAGCATGTCGTGTCCTAGAAACGAATAAACAAAGGTAACAAATATTATTCAAAATTCGCTGTTTTATTTGAAGATAAGTTAAACTAATTTTTAAAAGCAATATCACTTTGTATTCACGGAATTTCTTTCATTTTTAGGCTTAGCTAGTCATCGTGTTTTTCCATGATTTTAGATTAGCAATTTGGATAGTTTATTCTTGTTATAATCTAAGACTGCTGCAATTTTCATCTGCACTGTCCCGTCTTTCCATGCCATTTTATAACTTACGTTTGTTCTTATAATGTTTTGATTAATTTACCAATTCACATGTCTTCTTACCTTAAAATGAAAAATTTGAGAACTGCTGTTTATTAGCTGAGCTCTTTTGAGCTCCTAGTAGCACTATATCCCTTTACCATGACTTTAACTGTAACCAGTCTGTCATTAGGGTTCCCATTTCTTTCTTTTTCTTCAACCATTATCTGGACTAAGATTTCTGAATTTATAATCAACTTTAAAGGGAGAACATAAGTGCTTCAATGTTCTTCTAGCCTCAGACAACCTCATGAGACTCAGAAAAACTTGGAGTGAGGAGCATTATGAGGTATTTTTTTTAGTAGCTAGGTGTTCAAGATCAAACAATTGGGTTTGAATCAAGCCGTGGAAATGATAAAAACAAGAGGTCTAGAGTTATTAAATGTTACATCAACTACTGTTAGTAGTTGGCAACTGTTTGACGGGATTCACTAGGAGATAAAAGGCCTATGCAACTATGTATATATTTGGGTATTATCTATAAAACAGTAGAAAAAAACCGTTGTGGAATAATTTCAAAAAGTGTCTCAGCTGATTATATATTGTCCCAAGCCATTTTCTTTGCAATGATACAGCTGACATATGCCACTAGTAATAACAATTGTTGGTTCCATCTTATGTACCTGACAGTTGTTAAAATTTCAATCAAGCTAAGTTCAATCTCAATTTAGCTTCAACTAATCAAGTACAAGCTCTTCATTTAATGAAACGTTGATTATTAATTGTGTATTAGCTGGTTTCATATTTCTCTATGAGAATAGATAAGATAATTAATTGTTGATGGAGACAACTGATCACATTCATGGTGGGTAACAAGATATCACCTATGGGACATTGTCATACTTGGCGCAATATAAGGACAAATTAAATCACTAAGAAAAAGCCTTGAAAAGTAAACAATATTTTAAATTGTTTAATTTCTATTCCACCTTGAATAGCACTTATATATTTGTATTGCTATAAGCTGTACCATCTTTAATACAAGCAAACGAAATAAAAATGAACTTTATTTCGTTGGCTTATGTGTGTGTTTTTCAGACTAAAGTTGAGCCAATCTTCACCATATCCATAAAACGGTACAAAATTTAATGTTCCCAGTTGGACAGCAACAAACAGGCAGAGAAGATCTAATTTAATGCAGCGGGTGCCAACTCTTTAGTTTCCATGAATTCTGTTTACAAATTTACTGTCATTCATTGTAAATTGCAAAGAAGTAAAACGAATGAGTCTAAAGCTGTTTAAACAATCAATGTTTTTATTCCTTTGGTTCTAAATGAAAGGTTACACGAATTATTTAATTATACTTACTCTAAAAACGCTCTCTGAGGTCTTAAATGACAGCAAAAAAAATGTTGATATCATTTCATTCTGAATAATTGCTATGAGAGAAAATCTTAATTCCTTCAACAAGCAACGGAATTATAGAAAGGCTAGGCTAGTTGAGACACAAAGGTATCACGGATTCTACATAAAGGAGGTCTTCATTAACGAAGTGTACAGAAACTGTTTTTTTGCTCAATGAATATATTTCCTACATTTCATTTAGAATTTATAGCATTGCCATGATAGAATGGTTGATAGAAGCCAAACTTAGGCCTGTTTTCACTTCTAATATATACAGGGGCGTTGTGCGAACCAAGCTCCAAGATTTTTCGAAAAAAGCCCGAAGATTAGTCATGATTTTTCTTGGTTTATGAGATACTGGATATATTTGCCATTTGACTTTACGTGAGATGACTTAGAACATTTCAGATTGATGATTTATCATCAGAGCAGAGAGATATCACAGAAACCTCCAAGTTTAAGGAGCTCATATAACAATGAGGAACAGGACAAAAGAAGTAAATTCATAAGCCTAGGTATTTCCTTCAATTTACAGTTCCTATTTCATAGTATTGGCAGTTTTTTAAGAGTGAATGCCTCAGGGGCTGCCTCATAATGAACCACAGCTGGCAACTCTTCACGCTTAACGCTCATTGGCGTGCTGGCAGGGGGCGGGGGTCAGGGAGGCAGTCAAGGGGCGCCAAAGTGAATGTTCATCTACCGGGGCGCCAAAGGCGCCCTGGCCAGGTAAAATGGGCGAAGAGAACTCTATTGAAACATCGCAACGATACTAAGATATCAAATGGAAGCTCGAAGAAGGCGCTGTTTTATACTTTTCACGTCATTATCTTTTATTTCACAAACCATTGCATTTAATTCAAGCATGATTCAAATAAATAAAAAATTATTATGAATGACACAATTAGCAATCAAACGGTGGGATAAACAGAAAGCAAATTGATGAAGAGCAAGCTGTCATCCTTTTCTGATGCCTTGCAGCTGCTATGTGATCCCACGTACCATCTCCTGGATGTATATCCCATCGTTGGGCACGTTCATGCTATTGCAGTTGCCATTCCTGTAAGCTCATCAACCGCTGAGCGTTCATTTTCCACGTTTAAGAGAGTTAAGTCGCGGATACGATCAACGATGGTTCAAGAGCGCCTCGAGGGCCTTCTGATCTCTCTATCGACAAAAACATGCTTATTGAAAGTCTGGAACGAAGCGCTCGAGAACTTTCAAAAGCACTTTTATTATGAAAAACTGAAATATACTTGCTTCCCTTGAAAAATTTGTATCGGTATGAACAAACGAACTGGCATAGAGCTAACGCTGTTTTTAACCCTTTCAGGTCAACCTGCGTCACGCTTTTCATGGTACAAAGTTCTGAACTTGTACGGAAAGTCATCATAATTAAGTGTAAACAACTTCATCTAAGTTTGTCTATTGCCATTGGACTTTTTATTTTCAAACACAGAAATGAAAACTGAATTCAGCTTTAAAGTTCTCTAGTTAGTTTTGGAACTTCTTCCATTTCTGGTCATGTATTGCACTTTCTATCAGTCTTTATGTGATCAAAAGATAGGAAATTGTTTTTAATGCTCTCGTTTGGGCCTGCACACTACGATGTCTGTTTGCTATTTTGTCACTGCATTAATGATGACTGCATAATGCCACAGTTATCAATATACGCTTGAATCTTGCCTCGCCAAAGGGCATTTCCCAAGCATAGAAAGGGCGTGGTATTGAAAATTTTCCAGGGGGCTCTGCCCCCAGACCCCCGATATGTTTTGCCAATAGTCACGTTAAATCCTGCATCTGTCCCTGGTGGGCCTTAGTCTTAATTTGTCTACATACTAAACTGCCATATTTTGACGACAAAAAAGGAAGGGGTGCCACTTTGATCTTATGCCCTCCCTTGTATTTCATCTCCAGCACGCCAAGTATAACGCTTATCAGAATAAATGCACGCTACTATGTAGCTGAGTTTTCATTTTCTTTTCAATTGTTCTCTAAATCGTTTTGTCGTATTCTTTAACTACAAATATTCTCCAAGCTTGTAGAATATGCCAAAACTATTTAGACACATTGTAAGAGATAATAAAAATGTACATAGTACCAGTACTGAGAAGATATTACAATTTATTGAAGAAATAATTGAAGAAACATTTTATGGATTAAACCTTGTAATTGCATATAAGGCTGATTTTAACATATATGGTTACTTTTATTTACTTACATTGACAATTTTAAAGTTTTATGAATTATTTGTTTCTTTCTTTTATATGTACTACACTTTTTACCTTCAATTTCAATCAGGACTTCTCTTGATAGCAATTTTATTCACATAATTTATTGAATTACCCTGTGAAAATAATGTATTAATATTATTATTATTAGCTACTATTACCTTCCATAGTATCATCCATGGTTATATAGATTATCAATATGAAAATGAAAAAAGGTTTGATTCCCTAACACCTGTAGCAAAACATTTTGACATACTGACAATTGCTGAAACGAAAATTGATGAATCCTTCCTAACTCGTCAATTCGTGATTGAAGCATTCATGAAGCCTCTCAGGCGTGATCGAAAAAAAAATGAAGGTTGTATAATTGTTATATGCCAGGGGTCGTGCTCCAATTAAACAGCTCAATAATGACAAATTTCTAGATGATATCGAAATAGACAGGGAATTAAGCCCAACAATCTAGCAAACTGCCTAAACTGAGTTTTCATCAGTGTTACTCTATCAGTTTTACAACCTCTTTCAGATTCACCCGGGGAACATTCTCTAAAATTTCCGGGGGTCAAGTAAGGGCCTTACAGAAAGACGGGGGGTAAAATGCATTATTGACACCATTGCTGACCATGGTATGAGTAATTTTGTTGCCAAATGGCATCCTAGATGACATACAAGACAATTATAGATAGCTGGAGTACATTTATTGAGTTGACAGGGGGTGACCTCAGTGTAATAATGTTACAATTAATTTTAGACTCAAGCCAAATTTAACTATTTTAAAAACTTTGACCAAAAGAATCTCGCTTTCGAGAGACTTTCGAGAGAATTATAGCATGCACCATGCATTTCTTCAGTTCATAGAAAATGCAGAAAGCCCAATGGACAGCGGAAACACTGCTAGTGCCGTATTTATGGACCTTCCATAGCAATTTTCTGCTTGAATTACGATTCATTAATTGCAAAATTGGAAGCTAATGGCCTCAGCAGAGAAGCACTACAGCTTATCCACAGCTATCTGGATGGGCTAAATAAGAGAGTGTAGGTGAATGGGTCTTTCAGCACGTCCAGAGAGACTAGTGAGTGTAGGTGCGCCACAAGGATCTGTTCTAGGACCTCTCTTGTTTGATATATTAACTAAGAACCTTTAGGCTAAAATTTCCGCAAAATTTTCGTAAAAGATTTATAAAATTCTGTAAAAATTAAGAGTAAATATATAAGACGTTGCCAGAGTCCAAAATTAATTTGTTGGCCTTGTGAGTAGCCCAAGCACTTTTAGCTGAATTAGTTTGCAATTTTCGACTCCAGGAACTTTTACTGTAGTGGCTTTGTAAGGTGTGTTTTTACATAGAGTATAAGTGATGAGACTAATGCGTATGCGTAAGGATGGCATGGACGGTATGGACAGGTTCGTTTCAATGGCTCCACCGGTCTCACCAATTCTAGCAGCTTATACAGTATTACTTACTTTAACGAGAACTATGGAGCGTTGTTTGCGTCTTTATTACGATTGTATATTTTAACTGTGGATTATCATTTTTATGGCAATTATAACTATATTTCGTGTGAGGTTCTGGGTATTTTGTATCGTACTTTTCTTCTTTTATATTGCAATTTCATTTTCATAGATCTTAAACATTGAATTTCATGTCATCCTTTATTTCGTGTGTGCTGTTTGTCTATTACTTGTGGTATTTTACATTTTTGTGTGTACTTCGAATAATGTATGGCACTTATCATGTCATTCTGTATGTCAATTATACATTTTATATGGTGTGGTAACTTTTGTGTGTGTTAGGCAAAATTTAGTATGCATTGATGCATTGCGGCATGGTGTGATGCATTGCGGCATGGTATAATGCATTGCGAATTTTAGCGGGAAATTCAAAACAAAAAATCACATGGATGGGCCTAAATTTCTTTCTAGGACTTTTATCACAAATATTGATCACACAGTGCTTAACACCGTCTTCAGAGGTCATGCGTCAAGGAACATTTGAACACTTTGTTCACAACTGCGGATAATTGTGATAAATGTCCTGGTAAGAAATTTAGGCCCATTCATGTGAAATTTTGTGT
>JAACYV020211311.1:3862-15326 GCA_009936425.2 Chrysaora fuscescens | reverse complement strand
TTGTCAGCCAAATGCCTTATCCACTCAGCTATACCAGCAGTCGCTGATAATTACTGTTTATTGCTACATGATTGCGATTATATTGCCTCACTAAGAAAATTCTCAATGGAAGAAATGGGCAATTTGTGGTGAAGTCTATTTTTACACTTTTTGGCAAGAAAAGGGTCTATACCTATACGATATGTCTATATGTCTATATGTCTATATGTCTATATAGATATGTCTATATGTCTATATGTCTATATGTCTTTATATATGTCTATATGCGTTCCACGAGCACCGTCACAATATGTACTCATTTTTCCTACATAAAAATGATGATCTTGGGTATAATTCACTCTTTCAAAATCCACATTTCATTCAGAAAAGGCCGTTATATTTATCTTCTTGGGGATGTATCGACGAAGCCATTTAGATTTTAGAATCACAATTTAGACTTTGTTTATTTTTCTGCTTGCCTTCGACTTAGCCACCATTTTGTCTGCTTTCTTTGCATTGCAGATTTTGAAATATGTTGTTCATTTTTAAGCAATTTTTTTGCCAATCAATTCATAACCAATCTTTATGCTAAACGCTTCTACTGTTGCAGAGAATATTCATCTTAGACACATCTATTAGACGTGCAAATAACTTGCAAAAAGTTCATCAAAATATTCAGCCTTTGCACCAAGTAATGAAAGAACTTTTTTGCAGGTAGCAATACAGCAGTACCTATTAAACTGAGAAAGAAGGTTGGTCGCGAAGATTATGTTGTCGTCATGGAAATGGCAACTTTGAACGTCAATAACTTCTTGGAAAAGTTTGGCATTGACACAGCGGAAATGGTCAGTGATAAACTGCAATTTGAGAAAAATAGACTTGGCTTGACATCTCTAAACATCAAGTCTCCAGATATCAAAGGACTTTTTTCTGCCGGTGACGGTTTCGAGTTGACTGTGACAGGAAAAATTAGTGCACCGGATTTGCCAAGCGATGCATCTCATTTCTATGTGATCGTTCAAGATTTTAAGAAAAGCGCTGTTGAAGAAGGGGAAACCAGCCCAGGCTTCAATAAGCCTATTGCTGCAATTTTCGCACTTTACAAAAAAGGTGAAGCTGAGGTCACTGATGCTGTTATGTCCCTGACAGGTTTGTCAGCCCCACAGCTGAAGGTCTTTAGAAGAGTGAAAGAGCTAGCAATCACTGTTGCCACTCAAGAAATTATTTTCATCAACCACCCAAAGCTTAACGATCTGACTTCTAAGTTTGTACCCTCCAAGGGCATGAACTTCATGGAAAAAGGAATCAATATTCTACATTATACCGATAATTCAAATGCTGATATCAAAAATGAAGAGGGCCAAGTAAGTCCACGGATTTTTCATTCGAAACTTAAAATGCCGATTTAATATTCAATAGATCATGTGAATACTCTGCAAGACTAATAAGGAGTAGCTTTAGGGGCAGTAAAGAGAACAGCATAATCTTGTTATGTCATGTACTACATGGCAAGTAATCAAGTTAAGCCAAGTTAAATTGATCAATTAGAGAGACCCATATTATAGCTCAAGTCTAGTTATGCTAAGTCAAGCATAATCATGTCAAATCAACATTGTCTAGTATCATGACCAAATTCATACCAAAATAATATGAAAGGTGTGGATGATAGGTGTGGCCAAGTGGTTGTGGATTCGAGTCTCGCCGAGACCATTTTCCGAATTTTTTTTAGCCAACTCTGCTGTTCCCCAGAGGTCGATAAATGTCGATCCAGGTTATTTTGTTGTAGAATATTACTCTTGGGGCTCAGGCTGCAGTTCCATATCAACTTTAAAGCTACCTTGAACCGATCTGCGTTAACGAATGAATTTGCTTGCTTGCTTGCTTATTCATATGGGGACAAAAAGGCCATACTTCTTTTGATACGATTCTTTGTACAAATTTTTATAATCGCAAAATAGAGGGTAAAGTTTGTGCAATCATACCAGATTAAAATGATGAGAAATTTTTTCTTTTTTTTTCTTTTTTTTAGACTAAAGAGAGGATATTATACCGGTGTGAGGTGAAAGATGACAAACTATCGTGGACCTCACCAGAAGTAATAGAAACAACGATGCAACAAGTTGCTACAATGGCATTTCCAGACAAATCTCTCAGCAGTATTGCAATCAAGTCAAGCACTAAAGTCTTGTACGATTCTATTGATTTAGTGCGAGAAACAAAACACATCAACGTTAACTTCAACTTGAGCGAAATCGTTCCTGTTCTTGATAATAACTTGGTAAGTTTGCTCAATACGACAATGAGCTTGAAATCAGCCCCAAATAAAAAAGGTGATTATCAAGAATGGGAACTTGCTGGTGGAGGACGAGAAGTCATCTTAGGTATGAATCAAACAATTCACTCAATATGGATTTAGGTCATGTTTATGTTATGCTGTTAAGATTTTTATCTGATTCTTAAACCACCCTTGATTTGTTCTTCTTTTTGAAATCGTGTTGAAAGCGTCTAAGTGAAATATAGAAGCATTTATAATGGATAAATCATTAATGATTCTTGGTAAGGTGCTGGAAGATGCTGTATAGAAAGAGTCACTGACTAAGAGTCATCGAATTAAGAGTCGCCGAACGAGTGAAGATATCAACGCAAGCAAAGATTCAACAAAATGAAGCAAAAAACCAGCCAAATCAAGTAGATGACTAGTGACTCTTCAAGTAAAAGATACCTACATTCTATTTTTCCTTTTTAGATGAACTTGTCGACATAACCGTTGAGGTAAAAACTAGTAGAACATATGTAACAGCTCCTGCTAATATATTTGATATGAAGACCCTTCGTGAAAGAACAAAAGCCAATTACCTTGATGAAGAATTATCTGAACATTTCCCGTATACACAGGATTTTCCAATCGACGGTATGCGCTACGAAGCTTCATTTGAAAGGAGCAGTGTTTTAAGGCAAGTTACATTCAGCTATGTTAACGCTTAAAACATGAGATAATTCTTAAAAGCACTATTCGACATCATTGGTCAATCGTGTTGGGCAGTTTTAGAGTGTAATTTCTTGTCCAAGGCTAGTCAGTTGACTGTACACACCACACACGGTGCTCATAACTACTAACCATTTATACTCCTGTGCAAAGAGAGACACAATTGTGCTAATAACTTGCCTAAGATTGCGATCTCTTCTATAACAGATAGCATAACCGGGTCTCGAACTAACAACAAACTACTGTGCCACAGAGGCCACTGTGATTGCTATCATGGCGAGAGAGAAGCTTCTTATTCCAATTCTTCCAGAAAGGTGCATACTGCATAAGAAGGCCTAGAGTTTTGTGGTTTGGGTGCGAAAAGCAACAATTTGCAGCAAAAAGGACGTTGTTCGCATTGCTTGAAGGAATCTATTGACAGTATTTGGTCTTTTCAGACTGTTATAGAGCAAATCTCTTTAGAACTGCTGTAGTATCTTAAAAGATTTTTTTTGCGTTGTTGCATAATGCATTGTTTGTAAGACCAACCCAAGATACATAATATAACTAGAAAAGGACTGAAAATCATGGAAGTAATTTTTCTATTTTAGGCTAAAAGGACAACTAGCAACTTCAAAGAAGGCTGACATCGAAATTCTATACTATTTCGAAGAGTCTGGCCCTGAACTAAAGGTTGCAGTTTTGTTCAAAAATGAATATCTTCATCAGGTTGTCAATACATTTTATGGTGAACAGAAAATGAGTTCTACATGGATGAAATTCCAGAAAATAGGTATGTCAATAAATAATAAATATGGTATCAAATATTGTATCAATATTACATCAAATATGTATTATATATATCAAATAATAATAAATATGGTATGTAAAAAATATGGTATCAATATGACATTGAACTAGAAATTATGTCTCTTATCTTCATTGATCCTGTTAGCAAGGTTAAGAACGCATCTCCAAACAGGGATAAAAGTCGTGCCGATCTCTACTCTTAAGGATGGTAGAGAATGAAAGAAGAGCCTTCGGGATGCCTTCAAATGCCGTCCATGAATTACATAACTTATATAAGAGAAAAATAGCAGCTTTTTCATATGATGGAGAGAAATTTAGCTTTACCTTGTGTTTTGCTTGTGCTGTTGGTGCTTTTTATGAAGACAACGAAGAATGACATCAGGGCTTCTGCTGAAGAAAGATTAGAAAGATGTTGTAGTTTGTTAAATGTAAATATTTATATTTAGTAGCCATTTCTCTGTAAAGGAACTTACATGAAATGACAGCTGGGATGAGGAGATATCATGTCCGTTTCAACAGAGATTAACTCCATTAAAACACTATCCAGATTCTTAAAGATTTTGATATTTTCTTACCCAAGACTATACGCTGTCGTTACAAGTCGCTGGTTGTGCAAAGTGTTATGATATGATACGACGTTCATTTTCTACCAAAGTAGCACCCAGGGATAATGACTTAATACTGGGATTTAAGTTAAAAAAAATTGAAGAGACATTTTTTCCTACTTTTGCAGGAATTGTCCTGAGAAAAAAAATGGGCAACATTGAATTCGACAGAGAATTTTTTCAGGATTTGGAATATTTTGGTAAGTTGGTAAAGCGTTGTCACTAAATTATAACAAACTTGCTGAATGCTACAAGAACATTCTATTTTAATGGCAGAGGAACGATTAAGTGAATAACGTAATAATATGGTGAGCGCTTTTTTCCCAATGTATAATTCGTTCTCAATTTCAATATGTTTAAGGTATGAAATAGATTCCTAATAACACAAAACTTAAGTGTCGAAAGAGATCTTTACATTGCCGTCTTGGCTGCATCTCCTTACTCATAAAGGTTCCTTGGACCTAAAGGACCACGAACATGCAAATAAGAGCTTGTTTTTTACAAAGAGGGGTCATCCTATGAGAGAAACCATCCGCTTATATTGAAATTCCCGGTTTCCTTTATTAAGGTTTTTATATTATAAATTAATCCTTACATGAGGGGATCTCTTACTCCAGTCAAGTTGATTCTAAGTTGATGTCCATTCCAAACGGGAATTGTGATTAGTTAACAAAAAAATGGCAAGTATTTATTTTCTTTTCAAGATCGTCCAGCTGGTCGCGGTGGAGGCGTCGGTATCCTTGCACAGAATTTAATTCTATCTAATTGTCATCCTGATGCCATGATGTGTAATTTTCTGTCAATGCACGACAGTATCAATGAACTCAGTCGGATGAAATACTATGGTAGACTAAGTGCAAAGAAAGTGGCAATAGATGCAAAAGTGTTTACGATTTTATGGCTTAGTGAGACAAAGAACTTTGGCTTTGGAACACCCGTTACATTCAAAATGACAGCAAATGAGAAAGGTGATAGAAATGTGTTGCTGAGTCAGGTTTACTTCAGCAACACTCGAGAAACATATCCAGGTAATATTCTCCTATCCTCTATAACTCTTTGAACATTTAATTAAATCAATTTTATATGAATTTTAAAAACCTCGCTATGTTATTAACAGAGGAAATCTATATTAAATATTTATGACCAGAAGAAAAATAAATGTTATTACCAATATCTTCTTTTCAAAACAGCAAAGATATATGACGATGGTTCTAATAAACTAATTTTGGATATTGGAAACAAAGAATCAAGATCTGAGATTCTTCTCAATCTCGATTACGCATTGATGGATCCAGTACAGTCGAAATATTCAATTCCTGCCAAGGAACAGCTTGAAAAGATAGGTATGCACATCTCGAAGTATATCCAAGCTGTATTTAAATAGCTCAGAAAGCACAATTATTTAATTTCACATTGTCGTAAGAAGAGCATGAATCTAGAGTATTAAAGACTAGGAACATGTAATTACTTGATATACTTAAGACCTTTATTAAGGATCTTCATTTATGACGCATCTTTGTTATGAGTCATCTAGATTCGACAAAATTCCCATGGCTTGGCAAAACCAGGTATTCATATAATACTAGGTATTCATCTAAAAATACTAGAAACATGTTATTACTTAGGTTTGTCACCTCAATTTAATTTCACAAGACGTTTAATGACACGCCGAAACTTCGTTTGGTATCTCTTATTTTGATTTGACATGATTTATAGTTGTCGTGACAGACATAGCAGAAACTGTTGACGCATTCGCGAAAAATTACAACTTTGAACTGCTCAGCTCTGAACTACATTCTTTAAATAAAGGCAAACACCGACAGGGGAGAAAATGCGTAAAATGACGTTATCAAGCTATTTGAGTTAAGCTCATGCTTGAAAAGATAAGCTTTTTGAGACAAGAAATCAATAGTTTACTACCTAAAAAAGAATATATCAGTTGTTGCCTTCATTTAAAGAATGTTGCTCTGAGCTACAGCAGTTCAAAGTTGTAATTTTTCGCGCATGCGTCCGCAGTTTCCACTATGTCGCAAACACATGATGATCTTTTTAGGAAGTAAACTATTGATTTCCTGTCCAAAAAAGCTTATCTTTTCAAGCATGAGCTTAACTCAAATAGCTTGATGACGTCATTTTACACAGTTTCTGCTCTGTCTTCGTGACCTGATTTTGATTGTCATGAAAATAGACACAATCGGTTTCTATACAATTTAGTCTGGTTTGACCTGATTGCTTTGCAACGTATGACTGTCACACTTCTCATACGATTCTATTTCAGATAAAATTATCTAACATGCAATTCTATAGCTTCATTTTTACCACAATTATCATCATGATCATCAGCATCATAGAGTATTTATTTCACAATTCAGCAATGCTTTACAGGCCCTGAAAAGCAATGCTTATCTAGTCTAGGGTGTTAAAAGAAAGGGAATATTTGTTAACTTAGTAGAAGAAAAAAGAGTAGAGTCAGAATTGTGAGTATCATCATAGTTGTGCAATTCAAAGCATTCAGGCCGATAAACAAGAAATGTTCGTTCTCTTTAGTGTACAAGTCAAGACTTCATCTTGGAACAGTCGCTGAATCTACAATCACCCTTAGCGGAGGAACTGGTCGACAGAACGTTTACCTTAACAAGAAAACAAGACAATTTGTTGGTGAAAAATCAAAACTTTCCATCGCGGCAATCGAAAACGCTTTCGGCCTAAGTGCTTCATTTGAACGCATTAAAGACGCGGTATTTAATGGCCAAGTAGTTGTTGCATACAACTCAGCAGATGAAGGTAAGTTTTAGGAAATGTTAAATTTATCTTTCAACTATTGTATGAACAAGTCCAATTAATCATATCTGCACAATTGATGAATAATTGTGTAACTATTCTATTATATTTACGCTACATGACAGATAACGAAAACACAATTTACATACAATGAGATATAGCTTAAAGAACTTGATATTTCAAGGCTCTTCTGTTACTTTTAGAAGATCTAACAAAAAAGACTGTGTTGTCTTGTGGTGCTTCATGCATTCCAGTAACACAAAGGAAATTTCCAGTATAATTTTGTTAATCTTTTGCAGTTCAAATCAATCTTTTATTGTTTTAGTTTGGAGTGTTCCGGATTTTGATATTGAAGTAAAAAAAGGCCTGCACTTTTATGGAAAACTCACTCTGAATGAAGAAGAAGAATACGAGGCTATAGTTACAATGACAGACAGTAGGCAGTTGGAAGTTGAATTTGAACTGCCTCCTTTGCGATATGGAAAATCTTTGAAAGACACGCAGGGCAGGGTCAACTTTGACAGCGTCAACTTATTCCTGATTAAAGACGCCGAAAGGCAAGAATCGGGCCCAACTCTTTATATAACTAACGACGCTCAAAGAATAAAAGGCTACTGTAGAACGATCGGAATGCAGGGTGAATTTGAATCCGCCTATGAGCGTCAACCTGGAGGTGGAATGGAATATAAGATACAGTTGAACGGGAAAATGTATGACGAGGTTGATGATGCGAGTGCTATAGTTACAACGAGTGGAGAAGGAAAGCCATCTGATTTCTCTTTTAAGGTATGAGGTTATTTTTTAGGGTATATTAATGGTAATAACTTTGGAGTTCTCATAACCTCTTTTTGGTTTATTTATATTCATTGACTACATTGCCAAGATGTAATAAGTCTCTCCCGTATTTTGCTGTCATAAATTTAAACAAGACAGTTATTTAACAAAAGTATTGCCTAAACAATTCTTTTTACGCATCTAACAGTACAAAATCGATTTGACTTCACAAGCAAGGACTAATTTGAAGCAAACATTCAAAGAGTCACTTGGTAAGATTCAACAGGAGATGAAAGAAGGTAAAGATAATGCAAATACAGTTCATGGTGATGTGGAAGAGCAGTATAACGGCCACGTTAGACGTAAGACAGAACATGAAAATGAAATGAATCGAGTTAAGGCTGAGATTTTCGAAGCAAATCAAAACATAAATTCTGATGTTATGGATATATCAACTAACTGCATTGACAAATGCAAAACTGGTGAGTCCTTCTTTCTTGTTAGCAAAGTCGTGTTGAATTCAATTTTCAGTATGCAAGGTGTGCCAGTCTGTCATTTACCTATTTAAGCATCTTTTTATGAATTTTCAATTATAAAACGCCATTTAATGACCATAATTTTCTTCTCTCATATCTTTTAATTTCTACGTTAGTGTCAATGCCTGGCATAGAATGGAAGGAAGATTGCTTATCAGAGCCTGGTGAGACGAAGCGCACAATGAAGTGTATGACATGGACAGAAAATAAAGAAAAAGTTGTGAATGTCATTTGTCTTTTGAAGTGTGAAGCTAATAAATATAGAGCCTCAGGATCGGGCGTCAGTGAACTGAAAAATGCTAGGGTAAGTTTCATTAAACGTGCTTTCCAAAATAAATTGGTTTACTTAACAAGGTTAATAAACTAAGATTTGTATTTTTTACTCGTAAATGTCGACTGTAGCGTGATAGAGTCATGATAATACATTGATGTTGATTATTTGTTTCTTAGGTTCTGCTTAACAGATTCAAGGAGAAGAAAACCATGGCTGAAAACGAAGCCAGAATGATTGCAGTCCTCGAAGAAGCTAAAACAGTTGCAGAAGAGACAAGACAGCTGATTGAAGATAGCACCAACATTGATTCAGAAATAACAGCACTTCTTGCTAAAGCAGATAGCATGACAACTATCAATAAAGTAGCTGTAGAACAAGACATCAAAGCTCCACATCCACCATGCTTACCCTTCCATTTGATATTTACAATCAACGCTGAAGGACAGACCCCTCAGGATGGGACATATGATGTTTGTTTCAATGGTGAATTCTACCAGAATCTTGGTGTTGCGATGCTCAGAGCAGCATATCCACAAATAGATAAGATGTACAAAGCTTTGGAAGAAGCTGAACTACGTTATGCCCACATCAGTGGTATCAAGAAGAGCTTAGAAAGAGTTATGGACGATATCAAGAAAAACATAAGGGTCCCCGGTGATGAGAGTGGTTCACAGAGATCAGATATGGACCAACCTTTGCAAGACCCACTTGAACGTAGATTGGTGAAAATTTCCAAAAGGAACCTACCGAAATTTACTTCATTCAATGATAAGACACAAATGGGATTTAGGCACTACTCTCCCTGGGCAGTTGCAAGGCGATCTAATCCATTCTATTCTATGAAAGCACCTGCAGTCAGAGGAGTTTATAACATGTCAGCTTTAGAAGGTTATTTTAACAAAACTACATTTATCACCAGGATATTCATTTATTTTAAATTCATTGTGAAGAAAGCTCGAATTTAGGGCTTTAAGTATTTGACTTTTTTAGTATTGCAGGCAGCAGAGACATTTGATCACCGATTTCATTTTTTAAATAAACAGGTCATTCATCGTGTAAAAAAGCAAGAACAGTCATGGAGCACTACAAAGACATCGCAAGTGGTTTAAGAACAGTTGCAGAACACTATCAGCGAGGAAAAGAATTTTATGGCAACAATAAAGAAAATCTGAAACGAGAGCTTCAGGACTCTTATTCATATATTATGGAAAGAAGTAAGTCATGAGCTATTTGCTGCAACAACTTAAAATATTGCTACCCATTTATTTCCAATATTTATACGTTATGCCTGCCAGCCAGATGGATTTAAATCTGGTTTGCAATTTGTCTGTTAAGACTTTTCTCAATTATAGTTTCTGCTGCATATTTTGATTGTTAAAATCTTTACTTCTCCAGTGAACGCGACTAAACTAGCTCCAATCGACCAAGAAAGTATGATGTATTGGTTCAGATATACAGAATCAGGTACGTATAACTATAGCTGACTAATGTGATTTTAGAATGAAGACACCCACACGGCTACATTATTGAGTTTGTAGTTTGTCAATTTGTTAGCAAGCTTATGTGGCCATCAAGATCTGCAAAATCTATCGAAAATTGGTGTATCAAAACAGAATCCTGATTTTTTGCATATGTTTTTAATTCCTTGATCCTTCGTGGGAAAAAGACTTGACTGCATGTGTTACATGTCTTGTTGCATGATAAATTTCAGACACTAAAGTGACTTAAATATGCTACGCTGTCCAAATTAGAAATTTGGGTGATGGGAGGAAATAGTAACGCCCCTCTCTCTTGGGATTTTTAACCAGAAACATTGAAATCTCAAACGGAAGGAGCTACAACACTTTCCAGTATTTCTTTATTTTACAGGATTGAAGGACTATTTTGATACATGCTCCCAGCAACTGGCTGAACACAACTTAAAAGGCCTGGAATTCTGGAGGTCCGATATTTCTGCTTTCTTTGGTAAAGGCCGCTTGATCAATGAGCTTCATCAACTTGGCCACAACGCGTATACTCGTTCTAACATTCCAAAGAAAGAGGCCCACGCTCGCTCTTTTAATACAGTGGGAGAGGTACAGTAGCTTCCTCTGAATTTTATCCTTTGATTTTCATTTGATCGCAATAAGCAGTCCGTATCTCGATATATTTAGGATTTCACATAATCCCACACAGTGCAATCTTTTTGCAAATAGTTTCTCAATCCTATTGCAAAGCAAGTTTTTAGGCCATTGCAACGTGTAAAACGTCTCCTCAGCAACTTGTCTCACAATGTTTTGATCTTGCAACAATTTCACTTGCAACAAGTCAATTCTACTTTTTGCAACGATGGCCCAGATTTTCGAAACTGAAGCTTGTAACATCAGGTTGTGAAACTTGCAATACAGTACTGAATTGGAAGCATGCGCAGCTCATCCAATTGGCGCATTTTGACAAGAATCCGTCTGAAACTTTAGATGTCCAAATCGTTGTAAGATGAAGGTGATAAACGCTGCTGAAAGCATTGCAGCGCGTGACATCTTTGTCAAAACCATTACAATTTCTTGACGTTTCTACAAAAGACCGTGAAATGAAAACTGCAACATGTTAGAGTACCGTAAGCTTAGAGATCGTTGCGAGTTGCTGATAAAAGATGCATCGCATAGATGGCAGAAGATCAGAAGCAGCTGTATTTTTGTGACTTGTACCCGACGGGCGACCCTGATCATATGTTATGCTATCAGACTAGACTATCTAACTA
>JAACYV020211200.1:0-22648 GCA_009936425.2 Chrysaora fuscescens | reverse complement strand
TAATATAGAAACTCTCTTCTCTTTTATAAAGGATGACTTAGAAGATTGAATAAACAACGAACAATAGTGCAATATCCAAATTCCATATGCCTAGACACAATTATCGCTGCCCATTACTTCTCAATTAGGTGATGTTTATCTGAGGGGGAAGGAACTTCTGCTATATGGACTAAATTGAAAAAACTACAATATCTTAAAATGGCTATTACTAAAACAAGGAACAGGAGAATATCATGAGATTTGTTGCCCCCGTGTGTTTCTAGAGTTTATATTTGCAATCTAGGTGGAAAGACCTTTCGAATGATGCTTTCAAAAGCGATTTAAGGCAACTGTTTAGCAGTGGCGTAGGAGCCGGGGGGGCCAGGGGGGCACGTGCCCCCCACTTTTCTGCCAAATCTTATGCCTGCCCTTTTTATATCTGAAAAGTGCCCCTTCTTTATGTTAGACTACAGTATTCTTTGAATTTTTGTACTTGACAAAATGCAATGAAAGACCTACTCTCTATTTCAGATGCCCGCCCTTCTCGAAAAATATTTCATTGATTGTTTACCATTAAATGGCTTCGACTCATTGACATTTTGAAATATCCAAAGAGAAAATGAATTGAATATATAATATTTTGTTAATTATGTGTTCTAATGCTCACGGAAATTTATGAATGGAATTGATTAGGTGTTATCGCTGTACCTAGCAGCAAGCAGGTAGACCAATATAAGTTGATTTAGAAGGAGAGTAAGTCTTGGCAGTTATCAAGTACTGTAGCTCAGGTCAGAAAAAACATGCGTAATTAAGAATGTACGTAATGTAATTAACAATTTTAGTCCGAAAGAGGCTAGGAGAGCCAAAGTAGCTGCTTCTATATTAAAAGTTTTCCGGGGGAGCATGCCCCCGGACCCCCCTATGGGTGCGGCTTCGGCGCACTTGCTAACTTTAGTGCCCCTTTTTTCCATGTGCCCCCCCCCCACTTTTCAATACCCTCCTACGCCCCTGCTGTTTAGGCAACAATTTCCCTCTCTTGTAATCCATTCTATTTCCCGTTCCATTCCTCGTTCCATTTCCCGTTCCATTCCTCGTTCCATTCCTTCATTCCCCGCTCCCTGTTTTAGTAATAGCCTGGTACCCAGTAGCAGGTACCTAGTATCACTAGGCTTTGCAACTCTTATACCGCACAAAGCCTAGAGTATTCAAAGTTGAGAGCATGGTTAATTTTAAGAAACGATTTTGAGGATGCATTGATAGGGTTGTCCAAAATATTTTAGGCCTCGTGGCGAAAAGGCAATGAAAAACATAAACTTTTATAGCCATTTTATTTTATTTTATTGTTATCATTTTAACATAACAAATTCCTCATGCAATATTGGTGAGCCCCGTGAAAGAGTGATTATATTAAGCAGGCCTAAGCCCAGGTCTATTTGTATCTCTCGTTATTATTATTTCTGTCCATCAAATACGCAAGAACTTCTTACTGAAGGGGTTGGGAAATTGACCAATCATATCGGCGTATATCATTCTTTAAATCTGATTAGAGCCATAAAACGTTGTCGCAGCAGGCCAGATTTTTGCACGTTATGTTATGAATCCAAGTTTGAGCAACCTTGTTTTACATTTCATTTATTGAATTGAGTAAAGATAGTTGCTGCGAAACCTCGAACTTATGTAACAAGTCTAGTCCGCTCTCATTGGCGTATCACTGATGCGCCATTATATGCAAAGAGAGGCTTGATATTAGGTGCTGCTATTATTTGCATATTTACATCTAGTATCACAGTAACAACAGAAAATTAACTAATATAATCATGTTGAGAATGGCCTTTAGTCCAATCAAACCAAACGGATTTGGCAGGACTATTACTAAAACAGGGAACGGAGAATGAAGGAATGGAATGGATTACTAAAAAGAGATATCGTAAAAGTTGCCTAAAATCGCTTTTAAATGCATCATTCGAAAGGTCTTTTTGCCTAGATTGCAAAAATAAGCACTTACGCCACAAGGAGGGAACAAATCTCATGTTATTTTCCTGTTTCCTGTTTTAGTAATTGAAGAGGCCAATTATTGGATTGTCTATACAATTTGTACTTGTATGATCTAGATACCAAATCGGTTTCCCACTTTGAGATATTTTATTTTTTCGATTTTATGCTTATATGGATGTTTCAATATGGCACCACAGCTTTCGAATGATATGCATTAGTTGATGGTTCTGTGACCAATAGTTTTTGCGTTCCTTCTTTTAGAGATTTTCCAAAACTGAGTTTGCCCCCAAATCCTTTAAAGTTTCTATTAGATGGACATGGGCTTTTTCTAATCAAGAGACGCTCTTTTCAGTGTTGTGTTCAGGTATTTCATATGGCATGTGTTCTTGTATTCCTCCTTTTAGAGAATTATCAGGAAAAAATTCTTTGAAGCAGCTCAATACGAAAACAATTGGTTTAAACGGTTTGAATTTATAATGTACAATCTTTCAAATGCAGCTCTGTGCACTGATAAATTATTAATCACATTGGGCTTACCATTTCTTTGTTCCTTCTTTTAGAGATTCTTTCCTTCCCTTGTTCCTCTATTACCCGTTCCTACGTTCTTCCTTTTAATAACAGCAGCTAAATTGAAGCAAACCGATCTCGATAGCTATAAAATCTTAAACTAGAAGTAACTATTCGTTAGTTAGTTGCGTTAAATTCCTTTAGGAACACAATTATCAACAAATGAAAGGACAGAAAAGTTGGATTTTGTGTTGAAATGGGAAAAACAAAATAAAATTGTTGATTCTAATGGTTCCAGAATGGTGCATTTTATTTCTATTCTCTCGCATGGTAGTTAAATAAGAGATGTTTGCGAAAAGCATTTCAAAATACAATACATGTTGTCCAATAAGGGGTGGAAGACTGTCAGCAACAAAGAGGACAAAATCTAAAAAATTCTTCAAAAAGACAGTGCGTTTCAGAAGATATAGGATAATCGTATTGTAGTAAAGAAAACGTTTAACAAAAGGTAACGCCTTACGATGGGAATGGGTTAACAGAAAAGAAAAGATGTGCTGCGAGACTTTTACCTAAACTAAAACTGTGCTACAAATTTGCCACATCATATAAATCAATGCAGATACTGACTCCAGGGTCTCCTGAAAATTGTAAAAAGACTGACTGCCACATCATATAAATCAATGCAATGCAGATACTGACTCCAGGGTCTACTGTAAATTGTATCAGCATATGGGCTGTAAAATTGGTGTTTGGAAGATAAATTAGACACAAAATTTAGTTATTCACCTCTGTCAATGTCTAAATATCGCTAATTAGCGGCAAAAATGTGAAGAGTAATAAAAGTTTTTGATCGAGTTTTCCTCCGCTGGGACCCATTTTCATGAACTGCCAGCTTTAACAGAAAAGTCAATTTCGTGTTACAGATAGGGTTAATTATCACTGATGCTTTTTCAACATTTTGAAGCAAACAGGCAAAGAGCATCACGCAGCATTCAATAAATATAGAAGCAAAGGCATTGTAAACTCTCGCTGCAAAATTTTGAGAATATCTTTTCATGTAGCTAGTATCGAAATCGTCTACCCCTTAAATCAACTTTTAAATTATGAACATCTATATGATTTCTCCACAAAATCCCGATGCGAGATTATAGAGATTTGGCATGTGCCAGTTCAAGAATTTTTCTTGTTTTTGAATCGTTTAGCAGCAATGAATCCTTCAGTTTCTTCGTCAAGTAATATAGTCTATAGTGGAGTGTGCCAAGATGGAGATACTCCAGACAGTTAACAAGATGCTCATTTGGCAAAGCATTTAACACTAGATAGCTTGCTTGAGCTAAGGTAAACATTAGCTCGCTTGGCAAACAAGGCATGCTTTTGTCTGACCACGGCCTAGCTTTATCTTTAAATGTGCTCAGTACACTAAGCGGAGTAAACAATCAATGAAAGAATCATGTAAACAAAATTATATTCTCCTTCTTTATATTTGGCAAGCACATTGTAAGAGTATGGATTATGCAATCAAATCTATGTAAATTAAAGAGGATATTGAAAAAGGCACTAATCGTTTATATTGAAAAGGCACTAATAACAATTTTTAGAAAAGGCTGTCTGCACATGCAATGGTGCACAGTGCACATTATGATATTCTTTCAACTCGCACAGAACTATGCATGTTAGGCCACACCTGCAGTCTTGTCCATCCTACCCGGAACAAAGAACGCTCTTTGTCACTTTGTTTGATACAATTGCTAAAACAAGACTTCAGTCCTCAATAAGCACATGGTCAAATAGCAAACAAAATGAAACAGTCTTCCCCATGTAATCAGAGATCCATAGAAGGGACCTACTTTGGCTGCTATCGTTTATGCTTGCAGTTTAATTTCGATAAAATAACAGCCGCTTAACTCTCGATTTCGTTTCCTCCACGTGTTTTGCCCCTTTGAGCCTTCAAACATGCCAGCAGCCACCATCCAAGCCGTGATAGTAGACACAGTCACAGGACGTCAACTTGATTAATTTTATGTCAAAGCTCACCAAAATAATAAATATGAAAAATCCCTAAAAGCTATAAGTAACTGTGTGTAGCAGTCTTACCTGCTCTTTTGTTCATGGTGGCTCTTCATCAGGTAATCCACAATACATTCGTGCCTTCTTGAAAAATTTATAAAAAACCTGTTCTCAGTGAACCTTTCCTGCTCTGGAAGCTGAAATTGGTAATGCACCCAGCGTGGCCCAAGCGAAAAGATGTAGCACTATCTATCTTTATCTAACGTACGTTTGGGCAATAATAAACAGGACCTTGCAAGACTTACCGAAGCTTCCTCGATCGACCAATGGGATCACTCGTCTGTCTTCCAGCCAATTACACCCTCCTTTCAAATGCATAAATTGTTTATCTGCTGCAGTGCTGTCCCGTCATCCATCACAAAATTACGGTGCACTGAATGAAGAGGACATGTTCCAGATGATAGGGAATATTTTTACTCATATTTCTTCACATACAAATTCACAACATGCACAAATACAGCCAAACCACCAGCAAACAGGACATTTCAGGGAATTTGTGAATGACAGAAATGATGATAACGGCCCATACTCTGGCAGCTTTTGACTTTGGGGTTCACATGCTTTAAACATTTTTCAATCAGTTTCCATAAAAGAGTAATGGTAGTAACTTATATGGAAAATTTTTTATTGAGTTAACCAGAAAAAAAATAAATGGTTTATAGCTACAAAGATAATATTATAAACAACCCAAACGATATGCAATTACAGCTTAATAAATTTGTTAGCTCAGTTAAAATGAAGGTAAATCTGGGAAAAACAAAAATCATGTTTCTAAGGAAAAAACAAACGTAAATCTCGTAAGCCAAAAAACAAAATCATATGGAAGCTTGGGAGCAAAGAAATAGAAGAATGTGAATCATACAAATATCTAGGTGTTACTTTTAAATCTAATGGACCTTTCTCTGAGCATGCAGAAAAAATAAAATAAAAGGCACAGAAATCCTATTTTTCTCTTTTAGCAAAAAGTAGGGAGGATTTCAACCAAGACTTTTCCTTTATTTATTCGATCACACCATAATGCCCATTATTAACTATGCTTCTGAAATATGGGGAAAAAATGAGTGGCCAAAATTGGAAAGGCTGCACCTTTCGGCTTGTAAATATGCTCTAGGGGTTAAGTCGTCGACAAAAACTGACGCAGTATACGCCGAATTAGGTAGATATTCAGTGCTGTCTTCGAGAAATATAAATATTCTGAAATTCTAGTCTCGTTTCTCTAATTTAGAAAACGAGAAATATGCAAATAAAGCATTTAACATGCTTGTAACGAATGCTGACGCAGGCTATTCTAACTGGGTGTCAATAGCCCGACTTCTTGCATCCCTTTATAATATAATCTTTACTGCCTTGACCTTGTTTTGAGATTTTAATTTATTTATTTTAATTTACTTTGTTATCTTTTTTCTATTCCTTTTTTTAAGATTTTTGTTTTTGTTATTCTTCTTGTCGTAACACCCTCAGAAAACTGCATGACCAAGAGAAACATTCGAAGAGAGAAAAAATTATAATTTGTAACAAAACACAAAAAAAAACAGAAAAACGATGCCTGTTATCAGTACTAGCGAATTAAAGATGTGCAGAATAACTCAATAGAATACTTTAGACGTCTCAAGCTAATGTATTTCTTCAAACAAACGCCGTCTGGGGCGTTTAGTGGAGAGGGGCGTTTATATTCCTCTACATTTATTTTATATTAAGAAAAAGAAACATTTCGTATATTTGCCTATAAATAAATTCATATTCATATACTGTATACCTATACTGTATACCTTAAAAAAAGGGATGGCTATAAAGTCATTCTTAAAAAAGGGGGACGTTAATTGGGGAAAGGCGTTCAAAAGAATGTGAGCGTTTAATGGATAAAATACGGTATTCAATTTATGAAGAATCTGCCACCTCATTTTTTTATATCACAGTAATATAAACTATAATATTAACTTATTATAATTTTAATAAAGCTAGCTAGCAGGTGCTGATCAGCGCAAAAAAAGTAACAGGCATTAACTTAAAACTTAATAATTTTTTTTCCATACTGGCACTGGCGAGAAAGCCTGGCAACTCCGCCACTCCAAATCTTTCAGACAGGGCCTTTTAATCCATCATCCTAATCAAGAAATAAAGTACCCTGAAATCTTTTTAAATATCATTCCAATCATGCAGTTATGACTTCACCACAATTAAGAAAACAAAGGATAATATCTTGAACAGAGTCCAGAAAAAGTCACGGCTCCACGGCTGTGAGCCGGAGGAAGGTTTTGTTTGTTAATGTCATTTTCGAGAAAGGTTTACTAATTCTATAAGAGTTAGAGTATAAGAGCTTGAAGAAAATTTTCAGTTGATATGACATTTGATCTAGAAAGTTTTAGTCAATATTGAAAAGCTGAGGAAAATGCTAGGTTAGACATGTGATTAAACTATGTACTATGGCTTCTACTTTTAAGGTTATAATGAATGGAAGGAGTTCTCGTTATTTTCATTAGACGTATAGAATTGGCAGCCGGGGAGGGTTTGGACTTTTTCTTGACTCTGATCTTGAAGGAAGCTAAGTTGGCTTGTTGTGAATTCGGATTAAAGATTGACTTGACGCAAGACAGTGTCAAAAATCAGCTAGCCATTGTCATTCGTTTCACTCTAGAGGAGCAAAAAGACAGATTCCTTTCTTTTGTTTCGGCCAAGGGAGGAACAGGTGAGGAATTGTTCCAGTTAGTTTCTGAACATATATCAAATACCACTAAGCCAGTGGCGGCTCGTAGTTATATTGTTGGTGGGGCGAGTGACGTCATAACTGAATATACAGTACATGTTAAAAAGACGTCATACTCAAGATTAAAAACATTTTGTCTGAAAGATTATAGAATAGAATCGTTATGTTTTTTAAATCGAATGCACTCTGAATAACGTTCACACAACTTGATAAGTGGAAAAGTAGCTAATTTTAGTCCACTTCCCCTCCAAATCATATACAAGGGAAACAATAAAATACTGTATATATTTTTTTTCAAGCTTACGGTCAACCAGGTTTTTTCTGAATCTGAACCGAAAATCAGCATTGTATGCATGGTTTTTGACGCCTGAACATTTTTTAACTATAGGAATGTTGTTAGGTTAATGCGGTCCTAGCCTTTTCACTTCTAGCTTTTATTCAAAAGAACGTCCAGAAAACGAAATTGTTAGAAAATTGTCAACTTCATTCATGCCGGTACCAAGAATGTGTCTAAATCTGTTTAATTTTCAAATTTCCCAAACTTCTATCTATCAGCTTGACAACATATGATAATGAACTTGAAGATAAACTACATCTTGTTTCGATTGAGATGCTATTGCAGAGCCTTCGATTTGCAGAAAGTTGCCTGTGCAACAATAAGCCTATTTCACAATGACTTATTTTTCCTCTTAAAACGAGGTGCGAAAACGATAACGAGAAGAGCTTTATGATTTTTGATTATCTTGTTATAAGGGGATCCAAATTCAACCCTTCCTTAAAAAGTAGAGCTTGCAGAAAGTCATTCCATCCTTAAATGAAGGTTTTTTTAAGAAGACACAAGTTGCAAACATGGTACTTTTTAAATTTTGTTTTCTGAAAGCCTCTATGAAGAGATCGCTTTTAACACTAAAGAATTATTCTGATAATCTCTAATAACCTCATATGGCTAAGTCAATTCTTTTTTCCCTGTTTTCGTTATTTTTTCATATCTTTCTGAAACCCCCACGACGAGTATTTAGCGTCTTTAGTGCTTTTTTGAATTCTAATCCGCGCCTCCTAGCTAGCAACTTAACTGAGTTATTATTTCATTGCTGAACAACTGAATGCAACTGTGGTTTCGGAATTGTAGACTTAGCAGTTAAAAATGTTCAATTTCCTCCATGAACCACCAAGAAAAAAAGTCGAAATCGTCCACAGACCTCTTTCCTCAAGTATCACCAGTGCGAGGTTTAATTCTACTATGGATCTTAAGGTGACGCGTGAGAAAACGCCGTTCCGTAAAGCCTTTGCCGCAGACATCACAATTAAACGGTCTGACTGACAAATGGTGCTTCACGTGAGATTTCAAGCCTTCCTCGTGATGGAACAATTTGCCACAAATGTTGCACACGTGAGTTTTTTTCACATGAATAATTCTGTGAATCTGAAGGCTTCTGGTACTAACTAAATCTTGTCCACAAACTTCGCACGTGCAAGATTTAGAAGCAAGGTTTTCAGAAATGGGTGGATGAGCAACAGCCTTTTTAGCGTTGTATGCGCCTCCCTTGTGATATTTTGAGATAATTTCCTTTGGAAGGTCGTGTGCTCTAGCGCTATGCCTTCGTAGGCTTGTTAAGCGCGTGAATGTGTCACAGCAAATTTCGCACTGGTATTTTCTCAACTGAAGATGAGAATTATTATGCTGATTGAAATTGCTCTTATCTGAAAACGTCTTGTGACAGACAATGCACTCAAACGGTCTTTCCCCTGTGTGTATACGCTTATGCGTTGATAAGTTGCAAGATAATCTGAAATATTTGCCGCATGTGTCACACTGCAAAGGTGTAGAAACAGGTTTAGAAATAGCATCGTGGGCTGCCTTTACTATGTCAGTTTCCTTTTTGTACCTATCACCTCCAGTAGTGGCTGTGCTAATGAACTGTTTAAATGAATCACTCCTCTTAATTGTCGAGTCGTCACTACCTAGCTTAGATGTGGCACTGCAAGAGTTTGATGACCCACCTCCATAGTTGGATGAGCTTCCTCCAGAGTTAGATGAGCCTCCTCCAGCATTAGATGACCAATTCCCTGAGTTACGTGAGCCACTTCCAGAATTAGATGACCCACCTCCAGAATTAGATGAGCCTCCTCCAGCATTAGATGACCAATGTCCAGAATAACGTGACCCACTTCCAGAATTACGTGACCCACTTCCAGAATTAGATGAGCTTCCTCCAGAATTAGATGAGCCTTCTCTAGAGTTGCATGACTTATTGGTAGAAGTTGAGGTGTCACCACCAGAACTACACGATCCACAAACTGGACTAGAGGAGCTGCTGCCAGAAATAGGTGCTCCACCTGCAACACCAACTGTGAAATATTCAGTTAATCCCTTACTTGGACAACAAAATTCTGCAGCATTAGATAAACTTGTGAAAGTACTTCCAATGCTAGACAATCCATAAGTACTAGATGAAATATGTGGTGAGCCCAGCAAACCACTTCCAGTACTAGATGACTCACATCCAATAATAGCTGAATCCGTTTTAGGAAATCCAATATTTGATGCGGAATGTGATTGTATATGGTTTATAAATATTTTTGGGTCATAGAAATGTTTGTCACACACGTCGCAAAATAAACTTCCATGATGCTTGCTAGGATGTAACACTCTTTGTTCCTTTTTTGCTGATTCTGTAGCATGTCTTTTCCATTCTGTTTTTTCACAAGGGGTCAAAGATTCCTCGGCAAGAGATTCATCAAAGTACGTCTGACAATTGTCCGCAAGCGGCTCTTCTATCGGTTCTTGCTTTATATTCAACTGCGACGACTTAAATCCAAGCACGCTCATTTCATGCGGGAAGTCAAACATGTCATTCATCTGAGGACCACTATAGTTCTCTTCCCACTGAGGATTTTCAGTGAGAGTCCTAGTTATGTTTTTTTTCTCCACCATCTCAGGCTCATGCTTTTCGTCACTACATTTCGCCGTTATTTCGATGCCCGGCTCTCCAGTTAACGTATGTTCAGATGCTTCATCTTCCATCTTTACTTCTCTACACTTGGCCTAAATCACTACAAGGATCTTTTCTTTGCTCTCTTCACTCTTTCCACATGTTATTCAAGAATCTGCATTATACCATTAAAAACGTCGAACTACAACATAGAAAAACTTTTTGGAGAATTATTATCACAATAAATAGTTAAAGATCACCACAAGGGAAGATAATTCTTGTTTGAGGACACGAATTTTCGTCCACACAAAATACAAACTCACAACGTATTTCCCCCTCAAAAATAGTAGAACATATTTTCAGTCTCCCTTTACAGCTTTGATTTGAATAACGTGAAAATTTACATCGTTGTATATACTATTTACAAATTTTCACCCTAATGTCCTCTAGTTTAACATGTAGCGTAATACCATTGTATTAGCCAGGTCCCTTTTAGGCTATTGTTTTTTGTCAACCCACTGTAATATAGGTACATGAATAAGCTCCATTATATTTGTAAAGTTTATAGGCCTACTGATGATACGAAAATCGAAACGTTTATACGCTTGTGTTTCTTATGATAGTCTATATATACATCGATATCTATATTATAAAGAGTAAATGTTTGTATGTTTGTATGTATCACGAAATCCTTTGTTTAGATCTGCCCTAAATAACGGTCGGCGCTCTTTGTTTTTAGCCTCCATTCACCCCTGGTCGTCTGACCCCACTGCCTGAGCAGTGTCAAACCTATTTTGTTTTGTAAACTTACTTCTCGCGGGCTCGCCATCTTCGATCTCAAACGATTTTCCATCTTCCCTTCTCCAGGCACTTCCGCTATACTACTTGAAATCTCAGCTTGGAGAAAATTGGGTATTTTCGAAATTTTTTTCTCAGAACCAAAGCCTCGAAAGTCTGCTTGCTTTATGTCGTTTTATTTACGAAAATTTCCTTAGAGTTTTCAATTAAAAGCCGATGAAGTTTGAACTTTTCTTCAAGGTGAAGGTAAAGCAATGGATTTGCAATGGCCGTGCAAATTTCAGTGATCACTAATTAAAAAGTTTCGCAAATTGAATGTAGGGTAGGATTAGAAAGAGCGTATTTACCCCTGAAAAGGTGTAGATAATCATAAATTTTTTTTAATTCTAAATGTAAGCATACATATTTTTGAGGATATTTGAAGCAAAAAAAAAGCATTTCGGGAAAAATTTTTTTTCAGTGAATTAGGCCCAGAATTGGCCTTAAATTGAAGGCCGAGTTGCATGATCTCACAGTCAATTGCATTAAATTAAAGCCCGAATTCATTAGATTAAAGGCCGAGTTGCATGATCTCAGTGTTGAAAGTATCTATCACAAAACTAAAACATTCTGCAACGATTAATAAACTATATCCAGTGTATATAAAAAACCAAAATTCGTTGATATTCATAATGAGCTTTCATATTCAGTTTCTGACTTATTTTTATTTTCAACTCTGCGTTTCAATAAAACAATGAACCTAGCTTAGTCTATAGGCTACAGAGAAAGGAGACCGAATAACAAGAAAGCTTTTTTCAACCTTTCAGTAAGTTAAGTAAATAAAACAATATATGAAGCCGTCTATAACAAATGACAATCGTGCTAATTATTATACTGTATCTGTATAGAGCCATGGGCTTTAATACTTTTTGCGTACCAAGGCTTTAAGGATTGTCGGGAATGACTGGGGGTAATGAGTAGCTCAGATAGGCAGAGAGTAGTGACAATAATATAGAGTCTAAATTCTAATGCTAAAAACAAAATAAATCACTAATGCCATTTAAAATGATGAATATCTTTAAGATGATTAGTGGCTTGAGTAAAGATAAAGTGGTAACATAGATTGCCGGGAATAACAGCGGGCAATGAGAAAAAATACATAGGAAAAGAGTAACGATTTAAACAACGAGCAAACATAGAATAACGCACAATAGATAGATGAGGGCAGATTGGAATTAATTGGTTGTTAGCAACCTGTCTGTCGCGAAATACAGAAAATGATTTCGAAAGCCAGGTAACAACTCTAAATCAGTAACATGGAGAAAGGGGTTGCTGTTTGTAGTAGCAATAAGGCAATGCAAAAGACAGAGCTCACAGCATAAGAAAGTGTTAATCATTATAATTAGCCAATAGTAACATGAAATGGTGCAGGGCAGAATGTTAGATTTTCATCCTTAACCAACCCATGTGTTATGAGAACACAAGGACTTTGCAAACAGAAACGCAAAATTGCGTAGTAGAGATAAGAAATACGCGCATTGCTGGTGAGACCAAGCTAAGATTACTTGGTTACAATCCACCCTTTGCACAGAAGACCGAAATAATAATTATATCAGCAATAAACTGTTAAAAACAAGCATGCCTGTACAATTGACAGTGCGTTCAATACACAACAAAGTCCCATCACTTGTCTCGTTTTCGCTTTTCATCCAATTCATCTCCGTAATTGGTTCATAATCCTTTCACAACGACCGAAGAAGTATAGGGAAATGAGTTTATTATACTTTTTGTGCTGCGTTTGTGGTGGCTGCCTTAAAAGGGGAAGAAACAATATCGAACGGCATTATTGTCAACCAGGTTGGAACTGTGCAACTCACTTTATCCTGTGATATCTTGCTCAGAGGTTGACCATGCTTATTTCACTTGTTTGCATAATTAAGTTTCAGTTAGAAAGGAAGACTTGCAATGGGGATTTATAAATGAGCTATAAAAATCGAAGCAAAGGCTCTGACCCTGGGCAAGTTTGTATTTTGGTCTGGTTGCGTTTGGAGAAGCTCTTTTGGAAAAAAAAGGTGAGGATAATCTCGGTGTTTTGCTGACTCATAAAACCCCTGAATTCAACTACAGAATAGTCTGCAATTTAATTATAATTAGGTAGGTTTCTAGTCCTGGCTAACGTCATAACGTCGACAGTAGATGTATGCTGGTCCATCGAGTCGTGAATCGCCATTTTCAATTTTTCTAAGGATATTTTTTGAACAGTTAAACCTTGTGCACTAGCTTGTCGAAAATTCTGAAATCAGTAGGCCTAAATAGTAAACTACGCCGCAATATTGCGTAGTCTTCCAAAACTAACAAAATTCCTGAAGGATTTTGAATGTTGAATAAAGAAAGAAAGACACAATTGTTTGATCAGAAGCTTGAAGATAAGGCCTAGTTGAAACAGCGCATTACGAGGACAAACAGCAAATTCAGTAAAGCGAATTTTATTGAGTGTCGTGTTGTGGTTCGTAGTTAATAACGTACTGTAGTTTCAAAATGGCGCCTACGAGGAAGGGAATATTTCGTTTCTTTGTCCTATTTCCTTGCATATGCAAGAAAATTAGATTCAACTCACAAGGAGAGCAACAGAAAACGTAAACTGTTGATGTAGATTTCCCAGCAGTGGAATCGAAACTATTCGTGCTTTTAAGGAACAAATAACAGAAACGGCAAAGTATTCTTAGGTATGGCACGGGGCGGGCAAGTACTGTAAAATATATGACCCCATGTTTTTTTCAAAAGGATTGGGAAAAATAACCGGTTCTTTTTTCATTCAGTACGTCATGGCTGCCTAAAACAGCCAATTTTCAGGACAAAGATGAAATTTTAAAATCAGTCTACTTTTTCATCAACTTGCCACAGGTTATCTGGTCTGGAAGCCTATTGCTCTAACTCTTTGATTGCAATTTTTGAGATCACGTGACCTAAGAAGGTGCACACTTGTTTGATGATGGCTGGCAACAACACAGTAGAAATGACGATTTTGTTGAAGGCCATTTGCTCGATTTTGCCCCTGATTTTCTCGATGTTGACTTTGAAAGCATCGAAAAAGAGGAAAGCGTTACCATTTGAAGAGGTATTACAACTTTTTTTATAATTCTTGACTCTATTTCCCAAAAAAATGGCAGTGAAGTGAGAAGTTAGGCCCAAAATCTTCTCGGCGTAAAAATGGGATAAAACAGTAGAAATTAATTGTATTACTTTTTTTTCTTCTTTCGCTTAATCTTTGGGGTAGAGGAATGTAAAGATACAGATAAGAAATAGGGATTAGAAGCACATGGCCTAAACAATTTAGGCCAACATTGATAGGATTTAGGCCAACAATAAAGTGTACTTTACCAGTCAAAATACACTTTAATTTTCTATGATTGTTTGTAATTCCTTTCAGCTGACAGGAAAAGCAAAATATAAGTGTGAAATATGCCAGAAAAACTATAAAAGCCAAACATTGCTGTCAAAGCATAAGGCATTAAAACATGAAAAAGAACTACAAATGCTCTGGTGTGCACTTAGCAGAAATTATGATTCTGATAAGTTTTATTCTTCATTTCATCAGTCAGTTGTTCTAAATGCAAGGAAATATTTCAAGTCCCTGGAGAGCCCTTTGTGTACACTGCTTGCTACTTGTCTAGCGGATAAGTTGCTTGCTCATTCCAATCAGCCCAGGGAAAAACAAAATGTTGCCCATTAAACCTATTACTGATCATGAAATTGATGCACTGCAGTATCTATCAGGGTATGTGATACACGGGTTGGTGAGAAAAATTTACAAATTTTCAGACTACAGGTCATCACAGTCACAGAACCTATTAACTTTGCTGTGATGCAAAAAGCGACAACATCTCAACCCAAAGGCTAGTTGCTTTCCTGACAAGAGGTGGCTTGTGGTCAGTAACACATGAATGCATGCAGGTTTTAAGCTTGTGGAAGAGGAATTCTGCAAAATTACCAGTGAAGGTCACATGACAAAAATTGATGGCAAACAGATCTCAGAGAGTCTAGTTCAGCGTGTTGACATGGTCAATACATTTGAAACAATGGCACATGGCTATACAAATAGCATTTCAAAAGAAACAAGAGTTTGTTTGCTTGAAAAAATGATCCAGCTTTACCTAAGGGTAAGGAAATTTTCATATGCAAAAGATGAAACTGGTTCAAAAGCAGCTAAAAAGAAAGCCCTTCGCAAGGACATAAAAAAGAAGTCTAAAAGTGAAAAATAAAATTATATGAAAACAATTATATACAGTGTTTGTACATTTCACAGTAGTGCCTTCTTTTTAGATTTCTTATTAAGAGGTGTTGCATCAACTTTTGCCCAAGCAACGTGTCGTTTCTGAATGTGCCCTACAGTTTTTTGAAAGTTGTAGTCCCCTACAGTTTTACGAATCATATCAGGATATTGAACGCACTGTCAATTGTACAGGCCTGCTTGTTTTTAACAGTTTATTGCTGATATAATTATTATTTCGGTCTTCTGTGCAAAGGGTGGATTGTAACCAAGTAATCTTAGCTTGGTCTCTGCGCGTATTTATTATCTCTACTACGCAATTTTGCGTTTCTGTTTGCAAAGTCCTTGTGTTCTCATAACACATGGGTTGTTCAAGCATGGTTCAAGGATGACAATCTAACATTCTGCCCTGCACCATTTCATGTTACTATTGGCTAATTATAATGATTACCATTTTCTTTTTCTTATGCTGTGAGCTCTGTCTATTGCATTGCCTTACACTCATCTTTGGCAATATCAACTTGGGAATTCTTTACCAGCCTGATTATCATTTCTCAATTTAGCTAAATTTCTGCTTGCTTGTGATACTGTCCCTGAATTGTTTGTGCTGATGGTCCAGTGTTCGTATTGACATCATGTTTTCATGCCTTACGTTTTGACAGCCGTGTTTCGGTTTTATAGTTTTTCTGGCATATTTCAAACTTGTATTTTGCTTCTGCTGTCAGCTGAAAAGGAATTACAAACAATCATAGAAAATTAAAGTGTATTTTGACTGGTAAAGAACACTTTAATGTTGGCCTAAATCCTATCAATGTTGGCCTAAATTCTTTAGGCCGTGTGCTTCTAATCCCTATCTCTTATCTCTATCTTTGCATTCCTCTACCTTAAAAATTAATCGAAAGAAAAAATAGAGTAATACAATAAATTTCTACTGTTTTTACACCATTTTACCCTGAGAAGATTTTGGGCCTAACTTCTCATTTCACTGCCATTCTTTTGGGAAATAGAGTTAAGAACTATAAAAAAAAGTTCTAATACCTCTTCAACGGTAACGCTTTCTTCTTGTTCGATAATTTCAAAGTCGTCATCGAGAAAATCAAGGGCAAAATCGAGCAAATGGCCTTCAACAAAATCGTCATTTCTACTGTTGTTCCAGCCATCATCAAACAAGTGTGCACCTACTTAGGTCATGTGACACGCGCATATAAATGATTCAACTTTTCTTTGAGAACAAAAGAACAGAACAATAGGTTACCTGACCAGTCAATAGAAAACTTATTTTCATTAATATTTTCTATTAACATGCATTAGATAAATAATGGTGTGTTCTATTAACATGCATTAAATTTTGGTGTTTACATTGTTAGTTTACATTTTTGGTAGTACATTGTTTAGTTTAATTGTAATAATTTTGTATTTTTTAGTAAATATATTGTAAGTTGGTTAAGGGCCATCTCGGCCTACATACCTGATAACAAAAAAAAAAAATTGACTATGCTCCTATCAAGGTCAATAGAGGATTGATTGTAACATGCCCAGTGGTTGGATGGCCATCAACCATTCAATTTGTTTTGTAGGCAGGGTTAGTCCTGTCCTTTGTATCTCGGGCTTTGCCATAAACAAACCTGAAAACAGTTTACCACACAAGGTTTGATTGAAAAATTGTCAATCCCTAATTTTCAAGCCGAATTTAAACATCCTAGAAAGTCAAAGAACTCGTGGTCCTGTATCCTGAAAAGCCTGATTCAACGGCTTTGTGGCTGTGAGTGTGGCCGCGAGCCCAAGGCCGTGACCTATTAACGTGATGCATTGCATGATTGCCATTGCATGATGACCATTGCCATAACTTTCTACAGCTGAATTGAATGCAGCAATAACAATTCGATCTTTCTATTTGATCAACAAATATCGTAAACATCGCAAACGTGGCTTTTGTCATTTTAAATGCTTTATGACTGGCAAATTAATGATAATTGGAACAATGTCAAACTTTGGTACGTGCTGATGTTCATGATCGTTTCCCTTGTTGTGCGTGCCTAGGACCTGTTCAATACGGTGTACGCTGTGTTGCATAATTTTGATCAATTCAATCGGATTTAACCCCCCGTCCACACGACGGGAAATCCTTGACATTTTCCATGACAAGTTTTTTTTCCTTCCTAAATTATGTGCTCAAAACAAACAGCAAATTGCTTTTGTGCGGTGTAAATTATTTGATTCAAGATGAAATCACACCTTGATCATAAGAACACTGTAAGTAGATTTCGGAACATTTTATAAATAAAACTATATTTTGAATTCTTTCTTTCAAATCATTGCTGCAGCAAAATAAGAAAAGATTTAGCCAAATTTTATGGAGTCTTATGGGAAAAACGGACAAACAAAACGCACAAATGCGAGCTGTGCTATCTGCCATGACCATGATTCAAATCCCTTTCATCAACCCTCTTTATGTGAATGAATCTAGGCAGGCATTTGCAAAGAGTTGGCCTTCCTCTTGTGAAGGCCTTATGAAGGGCAATCACTTCCCAAACATCCCGTGCGATTTCACCAAAAACACTTTGAATGTGAGAAAAATCATCTTAAACCTGTAGGCCTTTTCTATTCAAGTACAATTGAACGTTTTCGAATAGATTATGTTCCGAATGTTTCAGACCTGATTGTCGACCCTAGCTCCTTCATAAATGATATCATCTTTTTTGACAAGGTCAGGATTCAACATCCCTTGTTCTCAGCTATAATTTAAAGCGTTATAATTTAAATTAAGGTTGAGAGACGGTGAGAACAGCCAATAAACAAACCATTGGACAAGGTAGCCCTGTTCGTTTTCTTGAAGGACATTAGGCAGTTTTTAACCCTAATATCTAACGAAATGAAACAACCACGGGAATCTTTGTTTGACTTGTATACATACACACCGTTGGATTTGATTATAATTATATTAATAATAATTAGTAGCTATGATGTGCTGTTTTACCCATAACAAGTTCGCGCGGTATTACACCCCAGATGACCCGTTTAAAACTTGTAGCTGATTTATCAAAGTATATTCCTTCTAAAACATTTGTAGTATAAACTTAGCCTTGATGTACAATTTAATTAAGTAAGCGGTAGGCCTAGCAAAGGATGTCCGTGTACTGCGGACCTGTGGTACCTTGTGTGGAAGGTGTGCATATTGTCAGCGGAGAATCCCCATCTTCTACGCTACAAAATGCCTTGTCGGTCACTACACGCCTCCCAGGGGCTTTGCTTGAGTTATCTTATTTCTTGTATACAGTTGACTTTCGTCAACATCGCAGATGCTTTCATTGCGTTTGATCTTACTGAGCGTTTTGCCCTTCCGTTCATCAACCGCGATTGGCTGGCAGAGTGGAAATTAACAAACATCAAGAAAGTATTGCAAGGAGAGCTGTGGATGAATGGAAGGTCACTGGGAGATTTGGAATTCCTAAGCCTATGCAAATCTACGAAGAAGGCAGTACTACCACAAGTACAACTACAAACAAGTACCAGCTAATTTGTATGATGTTACCTTGTCGCCATTTGTGTTCGAAATTTCTTCGTTATAAACTTGATGACTGTTACAAACGCCCTCCTAATGCTGTTCACAAAAAAACTGTTCTCAACGATGAGCACTCTTGCATTTACGTATGCGCACATGCGTAGATATCACCGACGACACTATTTTGAGCTGCGCATGCATTCTACCGCACGCATTCTTGACCATTGCCATATCTCTTCACCAGTACGAGGCATAATTGATCTCCCCAGTCAATAATCCCTGTCTGCAAATCTTTTAATTCCTAGATTTAAAGACGCAGAAAGAATTTCAAAATCTTAATATTCCGAGAAAGATTCGAGCATAAGCGTACGGGAAGATGAAATTTAAGGGGGCTGCCCTATAAAAATCCAATCTATTAGAATTTCGACCGACTTTAGGCGGTTAGGTACAGATAGGCCTTGCGTTTACCGCTGACCCGTTTAGGTCCGCTATCCGCGCCCGTTTGGTTCCGCTTTCGAAGCGAACCCGTTTCGATCCGATCCAGGTGACTCCGATACCAGGTCTCGTGTAAACGGGTGGATCGGACCCAAATCGGTACGGATAGGCAAAGAGGCTTGAAAATTCCTGAACTGGAGGCATTTTAAAAATGCCTTCTTTCAGTTTCTTCTGTTCTCTCCAAAGTTTCTTCTGTTCTGTTCTGTTGGATAACACTGTAATTGAATATCGCGAAAGCATTTATCAACGGATCCAAGAAAGCTTGCCTTTATTTCAGGAGGTATGTTTTTTATAATGTCGTATTTTAATGCCTTTCTGCAGCTCGGGAGTGTCGTACACAACACAGGATCAGACAACGGGCTCAGATTTTTGCAGGGGGATTAAGGCAAGGCCAACTTCAAAGATGTTGGTGACAGGAATAGCAGAAAGCAAACCAGCTCGAAAACCGCGGAGATTCTGGACCAGACCTGGCAGAACAAGTGATTGGTGGCAGAACTTTCTTAACAACATAGTTGTCCCCCGAAGAATGGCTAGAAAATTTTTTCAGGCGAGGGACGATACAGGAAAGTGGCAAATAATTTTGGTATTGCAAGAGGAACTGTGTCTAAGGTCATATAAGGAGAGTATGTTTAATTATTGCAAGAGCACTTAGGTACTTGGGCCAAAATATATCAAACTCCCAACATCAACAGATGATTAGCCTGCGCGCAGAATTCTACTACTAGAGGAAACGTAGAGTCCGCGCATCTGCGCAACAAAACAAATGCGAAAACCTTGTACTGATGACACAGCAGAAACTTGGCCTCGTTATTAAATTTCCTGCGCTAGCGTTTTGCGCTGCCCAATGGTGCTAAGCCGCGCGCTTCAAAACAGAAGTTCAAGGTGACGATGGCAAAGGCCATGCAATTTTTAAATTTTAATGCGAGAAAAGAATAATGGAAATGATTTAATCAAGTTGCTGGGAAAGGAACGAACATTGAAAAAGAATTGCAGCTTTTAAGCGTGTATGTAGTGCAAGCAAGTATATTTGCTGAAAGTGCTTTGGCCTAGTCAAACGTCGAGCAGGACACATGAAGGAATTAGAAGATATCCTACTGACGTAATGACAAGTACACCTGTGAGAATAAAAAGACCAGTGGCGGCTGGTGGTCCTGCGAGTTGGTTGGGCAAAAACTGAAAAAACTTTCGCCCCGCAGTCGTCAGGTTAAAATTTTATTGTCCAACTCTGATTCTAACTTTTCTTCATCTAATATGGGGTAACAAAATCTCAACATGGGAAGAAGTTTATGAAAAAATTATCAAAGAAGTTTATGAAAAAACTGAAGATGAAGAAGGACATTTTTGTCTTTGTTTTTATCTTGAAGCCAATGTAGAAGCCCACTTGCTTCTCTAGCTGTGAGTTGGTTACTATTCCAGGTAGCAATTATGTCCTTAAAGCACTCAACCAGATCTTTTTGATATCCTTGCAGTGTCAACAATTGTGCTTTGGAAAATTCCATCTTGTTTGGACAGATCTTGTTGAATGGTTGTCCTTGCAACACTTTTACTGCTGATATTCTACTTGTTTGTGTGAACGAAAAAAAAAGGCAGCAAAACTGTTAAGGTTTGCAAAAGTTAAATTTGAGAGAATAAGATTCAGCTATAGCAATTTACATAATGATAATTTGGATATGATTGCTTCACTATGGTTTCTACACCCCTCCTATTACAACCACTCATTACTGCAGCACCATCAGCATTGAGCAACAAGTTTTTGTCTTCAGGATTAGAAGAACTTTTTTACTTTTTCAGGAAAGGGTTTCCAGTCTAATACCTCCAGCCTAGGAAGGGCAATATTGATTTTGCCCTGCCTGCCCAGATCGTGCTAAACGTGTTGAAGCCCTTGACAAATCTGACGTGTTTCATGGGTATGTAGCCTGCATGCAGACTTTACTATTCCACGGCGAAGGAGATCCATATGGATCATTGTTAACATTGGGTTTTCTGTGATTTTAATGAATACTTTTAGCTGTAATGTTAAACTTTATAACATTTTAACAATAAATTTACAGAAAACAATGTTGTATAAAAATATTTTTTGCAGGAATCTCTTGGTGGGGCGCTGCCCTCAATGCCCAATAGGACGAGCTGCCATTTGAAAAGACCATCGATTGTCGTTTTTTAGAGAGGAAAAAAAACCAGTGCCAGAAGTCTGCAAAGAAAATGCAAATATTTCCACAGCAACAGCTTTCGTCAAAGTAACATGGAAATCACAAACCAGGGAGTGAAAGCTCCAGGCAAAAAGGAAAAAAGAGAGTTTTGAGCCAAGCTGTCTTCAGCTTACAAAGAAGGAAGATATTCTGTCATTCAGTAATGATAAAAATTTGGCAAAGAGCAAGAAACAGGTCAAACCAGATGTTTGCATGGCAGCTCATAGTAGCAGTTATGGCCCAGCATTCAGGTTTCATTTTTAGCACATTTGATGTTATAGTTCTAGGACACTTGTACACACTATTTGAACATACCAACTACTATATTCAATTAGAAAACGTTATTATAATGATATAATAATGATTATTATAATGGTTTAAAACTTCAAGACGGATCATGAGATTAATTCAATGTTTTTGTTCAAATTAGCAGAATCACATTTTTCCATACATAAGAAATGAATTCATCATCAATTTAAACATGTTTAGCAACACCCCAATTCTCAACAATGCTATATATTATGCTATATTTATGCTATATATTTATGCAATGCTATTTTTATGCTATATATTCCTTGCTTCCAAACAACCTTATTGAGACTTGGCTCATTTGTTAAATCACACCAATTTATGTGATCCCACTTAAGTGTACGAACGTAATACGTGCTACATATGTTGTGAGGAAAAGAAGAGTTTGCGCAACAAAAATGAAAACCTTGTGCAAGCAGCCTCGATTTAAATTTGTTTGCCACAGGTTTGATTGTGTATCCTTTAACTCATAACTTTTAACATAATATTTGTTATAATTCTGTTTCTGTAAGTTGTAGATTAAAACTTATTTTCATTAATATTTTCTATTAATATGCATTAAATTCTTGTATGTACATTCTTAGTTAATTTCTTAGTTTTATTGTAATAATTTTGTTATTTTTTAGTAAATATATTGTAAGTCGGTTAAGGGCCATCTCGGCCTACATACCTGATTACAAAAAAAAAAAAAATAAAGTAAACTGTGATTGGAAAAGTGACATAGAAAAAGTTGTCAGATAGCCAGATAGATCCCTAGGGTTTTAGACAGGTGCATGGCTAGAATCTTTCGAATATGAAAAACGGATATATATCGTGATGTTTTTCCTAGGTGAAATTTATTGCTCTTTCAGAATCTGCTTGTCACCATTGGATTATGTGGTGGGTGTGGCAAGGCGTGGTCATGTGACATCACTCACTGTT
>JAACYV020211089.1:1297-19508 GCA_009936425.2 Chrysaora fuscescens | reverse complement strand
GTCGGCGGACGCTTTTCTTTCAAGAAAATCCATTAAAAATTTAGAAATCTGGACAATTGACTTAGTCATAATTTTTTTTCCAGCGGAGAGGGACTTAAAGCGAGAAACGAAGAGTATATAAATAAGATAAAAGAGCTGGAGACTCATGTTTCTAGAGAGAAACAAGCGAAAGAGCGGTTGCAAAGAGAATGTGCCGATCAGTGGTCCCAAGTTGCAAGACTAAAAGCTGAGGTATGTCCTTTGTATGTTCTTCCTAAAATATTAGAAATATTGCAGATTTATAGTTTTTGGCATTAGTTAAGGGTTATACTATTTTCTATGCTGTGACTTCCATCCATGTGCTGCCATGAGACATCTTGTATTAACGTATTAACAAAACTGTCGTAACTGAATGGATTTCTCCACGTCAGTTGGCGAAGTTGGCCCAAAAAACAATTTGATGCTAGTATAGGACGCTAGTTTTATATTGTTTGGTTTTGTTTATACCGCTTTCACGCTGACTGTTTGGAATAGGATCCTTTGGAATAGGATGGGCTTGCAGTATGATTTCCGTTTTTCCTTTTCCTAGGTGTAATTTTTGCCGTTGTTTTTTCCCCTTTTTGTTATTCTCCAAATCAGCTATAAAGCTTTTGGGAGTTCAGCATTTTGGCACTAATTTCCTGTTCTAATCAAGCAGTAAATTATTGTGGTACCCCAACCTTGTATTTTTAATTGCTCGCCAGTAATCGTAATTCTAATTATTTAACTCTAAACCGTAGCTGCCTTTGTAAGCTAGATTTAAACAGCATTTTTCAATATTTATTAAAATTACTTTGCGCCAACATTTGCCAATTTGAAGCCTCTATCGTATAAAAAGAATGAAACAAATGTTGGTGCTATTAAACCGCCAAACATACCTGTCAGCTTTGCGTACATTTGGAAAACGCTCTACAATTTTGCATAAATCAAGAACCCAATGCGACAACTCGAATTTGTCCACTTGTTCTCCTTCAAAAATATTTGTGGAAATAAGGGTCAACATCCACTATCCTAGTAACAACAAAATGTAATTCAACTCCATTTTCTATAAGATCTACTAAGTATTATTCATAAACAGGTTAGTGGCCTAAGAGACAAAAGTACCATAAAACGGCAAAATAGTAGCCGCAATTCAGACAGCTCAAGGGACAGTACCAGCAGTAATCTTGCCAGTTCAAGCACCAGTGCTACTCTTTCTGATGAAGAAATCACCGAGCATTATACTGCCGAGGAACTCAAGAAAATAACCAAGGTATTGTTCTTTTTAAAGACATTTTAATTCTTGAGGAAATATGAGCAGCCTGGACAAGGCTGCTGAAAATGTTGATCACCTAGCCACCTTCTCCCCTCCCAGAATCATAGCGAAAGTGTATTTTTGAGCCGAAAAGGTTGCTTGTTATTTCCACAGTGAAATAATGCGACTTCCCTGAGCCCAACCCTTCTATTGTGCTAATTGGGAACCAAACCGCTCAGTTTCTGAATCATCTGGTTTCTTAGTGTTGGGCTCTTTACTGTGCGTTTTTAATCTTATTTGTTTTTATGCATTCGAAGAAAAATATCCTTTTTTTAGCTGCAGTGCTGCTTACGTGGTTGGCTTGTCCGAAAGAGATTCTTGCGTCTGGTTAGTGTTTATGTTACATCGGCAGAAGGAGAACAGTTAATGAAGAGAAACAGGGTAACAATTATTTCTATTTCACTATTTAGTCCTTTTGCCAGGTTATGTAAATAAGTTGCTTATTCCTGAATAAACTACTTTAAGGCACTCCTAAACACATTAACCAATCAGTTCTGTACAGTGACATCTCCTTGAATCAAAAATTGAGTTTACAGATTCATCTGTCAACCCAATCTGCAAGACTATGTTTTCTATATGTTACTTGTATTTGAATAGAATGTACAACAATAAGACAATACTTTTGCATGAAAACTATTTTTTCAGCGGATTGCATGGTAACTGCTGAAAAGTTTGATTAAGTTGCTGTTATTTCTGTGTAAAATTGTACCATTTCCTAACGCGATACATTTTCCGCAAATACTGTCTCCTCTCTAACCACTGCATTTGAAGATCAGTGTGGTGATTATCACATTGTAATGTTAACTCATCTGCATGATAACGAAATTTCTACGATTCTCTAACAGATTCTTTGGCAATTCATAATTTCTGAAGAAGATTACGTGCAGCAACTGACGACTCTTGTGAAAATATTCCACACTCCATTTAGCATGGCGGCTGACTCAAAGTTTCAGGCCTGTTCTAGAGAGGAGACAAAATCAATATTCGCCAACAGGTAAAGAGAATCTGTCTCTCAAGTTCAATTTGCGTGAAGAAACTGTTCAAGCTTCCGAATTTAAAATACTAACGGTTTTCCTTGGCCCCTTAAACTGTTATCTTACCTTGACCGTAATCATTGCTGCTTGTCTCCTGTAAACTGTCAAAAGTTGATTTCCTTCATGTAACTGCATTTAAAACGATATTGATATTGTTTTATTTGGCATAGACTTGTACCTATTTTTAAATATATAGATTCGTAATGGACCTTGTAACTACACCAGAACCTAAAAATGTGGAAAAAAACATGTTTGCACAAAAACATTTGAAAATGGGAAAGGCATAACTTTTCTCCATTTGCCCTCTTAATTGTTTATCCTACGGAAATCTAGTTTCAAAGAATTTTGTCAACTTTACTTGGCCATACACATCTTTTTCATGCTTTAAATTCATGTTGAAATTACGTTAAACTAATTTTGTTGTAAGCAGTCATAGTGATTTAGTTTATGGTGTTAGCCAACGGCCTTTCCGAAAAATAGCAAGTGATAAAAAGTGTTTTCGTTAAAGAAAAGCAATTTAACGCAAATTATTTTCCCCAATCTCCCGTAACAGATTCTCTCGAGATGACAATTATTTGACAATTTCTGTCGTCGCGTGGGGTTGAAGCAGGAAAATGTTGAATTGAGAAGGATTACTTTTCCTGCAGTGTTCGTTTACCACTAAGATTTGAAATGTACTTAGAAACATAAACATCATATGCTTGTATAGCTTTTAAATGACGCGTGAAAATGTTGAAAAGTTTCGCATATTAATCTTTGACGTTTGGCGGTAGAATATTGTGTAGTTACGATGTCGTTTTGCGACCATCTGTTGCCAAATTATTCTACCATCTGTTGCCAAATTATTTTGAGAACATGAAATACTTGAAACAGAACAGAATACTGCTTCTTTGTTATCGTCTTTCTTTTAACATGTATATTCTCTCTATCTTATATTCTCTTTCATTTGACAGTGACACAATTCTAATTCTGCACCAGATGTTTCTGGAAGGAATTAAGCAGCGGCTGAAGTATTGGCCCGATATGCACTTGGGTAATGTTTGTTGCAGTTTCATACTTATGGAATGTGAAATATGATTTTACTTTGTGACTGAAGGCCTGTAATAGAATTGAATACTTTAACTTTCCCATCCAATTTAATTTTCAGATATATAGAAATAACAAGCTACAAAACTTAATTTGACAAGGATGCCTTGTTTGTGAACCTCGAAAAATCTTAGTTTGCAACACAAATGATTATATAATACATGACAAATTTTGCCTTTAGATTAAATGACCATTACGCAATATTTATGGTTTCTTTTTAAAAAAAATTCACTCTAAGAATATTTCACCATTCGTTTGAAAGCGTATATTTCTGTAGATCTCAAAATCTTTTAGTTTTTTTCTGAGATAAAAATGCTGAACTTTTGCCAGTTTATAGAGGAAGTCTTTGCCTAGTGTATATTGGGCAATTTTGTGAACTCTATTGGAGATAATGGTGTGAAAAATGAACGATATAGCTAGTTTTTTCGTTTCTTTGTAAATGTTTCCAGATTATCGCATCTTGTCTGAGTAAGTTCTTGAAAAGAAAATTCAAACAATTCTAACTTTCATTTCAGATGACTACCTTTCTGCTATGGTCTCAATGCTACCTGTCTACCATGAATACATTAGAAATCATACAAATGCTTTGCATGTAAGTACTTTCACTGTTAATCTCTTTTGAGATTTTTGTATGTACAGAGTAGCAATGTTCGTTACAGAATGTTTCTTTTGCAGACGTCCTAGAAATTCATGACTTCAAAATTCCTTATTGTAACAAACGTTGCTCACTGTACTAACCTAAAAAATGTGTGCCTGAATTATTTTGCGTGATCTAGGATTTCAATTTCGATTTCATTCTCCTTCATAATTGGCATTTGATTTTGTTTTCATTTCACTTTTATTTTGTGTTAGACATTGTCTCAGTGCAAAAGAAGACCTAAGTTTATGAAACTCCTGACTTGGTACGAAAGTAAACCTGAATGCAGTGGTCAGACAATAGAGCAATTTCTACATTACCCCATTGCACTGGTAAGTGATTTAGTGTTTTACAGCGTGATTGGAGATACTTCTGCTGTTCTGTAAAACTGACCTCCAAGGAATAAGACATTTAGCAAGATTAAAATGAGATAGAAGATAAATTTGTGGCCTAAAATGCACGTTTGCATCTAGAAGTGATTTGTTGTGTATAAGTTCTATTTTAAAGGATTAACCGAAACAGCTCCTTCGTTATTCCTTCTCTTATTGCTATTCAAGCGTTGTATGCTAACCCTATAGAGGAAGGTCGACTAAAGGCCTTGATCTCAGAATTATGTTAAAATGGATAAATTCGTTATTCTTGTCTATCTACAAAGATTTCTCAATAACAGCAAGTTCGAGAATTAGAAGAAGGGGTAACAGATTTCAGGATAAGACGTGTTTCCTGCAAACCATATCCGCCATCTTCCAGTCCATTTATATAAATAGGTGTTATACTAAAAGCTTCTAAAATAGAGCATCTATGTAAGAAAGAGCGAATAAGATATGAAATACATAAAGCTTGTGAAATGAATATGTTTGTCTTGGCTGACATTATATATTTATGTTTATTAATAGTTTTTCTCCCAAAAAATGTGTAGGGCTTTCATGATCTTCTATTGGTAGTTTCTGCTTTTATAAACTGTGTAAACATTATCAGTACCGTGGAATTTCCTATCTGTAGAAAACTCCAGTGGAAGTTTGTTGATTTCCATTTCTATGATATATTTCTTGTTCATTGCTGGATCTGTTGTTATTTGTTTGTTGATATCTTGCAATATAAAATTTCGAGGTGTGCCTATTGCATTTAGGGATTGTTTGTTCTTGTTTGTCAAATGATATAGACGGCCCAAGCCCATTTTTGGCCTGTTTTAACCTTCATTTTTTATCGTGTTTCTTTTTTTTACAGTTACCAACTTATGCGAGAATTCTGCGCGAGTTGTTAGAAGCAACACCGAGTAATGACTCAGGGAAGGCTCGCTTGAAAGATATTTTAGAGAGATTGGAGTCCCTTCACAATGTATGTACTTTAATATTATATTAGTGCCTGTTTGAGATCTACTCTTGAGAAGAAATATTTAGATGGATGCAAGCTGATCCATGCTAACGCGATAATGTGTTTAATAATAACAGCATATTGCCATTTGGGATTAATATGATAAACAATCACTAATTTATGAAAGCTAAAAAAAATTGGTATTTACCTATTTACATATTATCAAAATACAAGTGCGATTGTAATAACTTGCTTTTAAAGAAGGCTTCTAACCTGATAGCCCTTTATCTTCAAGAAAGATTTGTCACGTTTCTTATCAATAATCATAGCAAAAAATGTGAATTCTTTACCCACCTATTAGGGATAAGATAAATTTGCTTGGCGGTTGTCTTGATTTTCTTGTCATTAACACATGTGCCTAGCCAAGATCTATTGAAGCCGGCCTTGATTTAAGCAGGTTGGTTTTGATAATTGGAATATTTTGGCTTTGTAGAGTTTAAATGTGGAATTAAGTGAAAGTGAGAGCATAACTCGAACGCTTGAAATTGAGCGAATGATTGACGGAGGCTGCGATGTGCTGCTAGATGCTAATCAGAAGTTCATAAGGACCGGTATGTATGACTTTCAAATTTAACTATCAGATATTGATAGTACTGTAACCTATTAACGCGAATATCTGTGCATTCACTTCCAACCGAAGAAATTTTGAAATCAAGTTGTTTTTCGGTTTTGCTCTTGTATAAGAGTGTACCTGCCGTTATAAGATGGTATCGATAATTTATTGTATATTATTTACGCATGACAAGGCACTGTCCTCTTCTTCCGATATAAGGGTTAGCTCTGATATGCCGGCTTCTCTGTCATGTGCATAAATAACTGCGCTACAGTAGGCACAGGTTTAAAGCCCATTTTTAGTTACATTTAATCTATTTTGCTGACCTACATGACTCCTAATTCATAATGCATTATCAATTCTATATAACAAGGCGATATCTGCATTTGCTATCGACCAAGTTGATATTGTTGGCCAGTTGAGCTTGAAAATCTTTCAAAGTTTCTTTTTTCCAAGCATTTCCCGTTTTGTTTATAATGTTTTTTATTTCTTGATATTGTTCTTTTAATTTTTATTTAGATATTTGTTTCTTGTTCCAACACATTTATCCTCTATAATGTTCTTAGGTACTTAAAAGTGTTCTGAAATTTTATATTAACAATAGCAAATCCAAGCTTAAAAGACTTCTTCGGAAGGAAATCTTTGCAGTTTTATGTCGTTTTTTAGAGTTATATTTTCTATAATCTTTATTTTTGTTTGAAGCTGATCGTTTTCAACAATTTTTTTTAGGATTGCTTAGGCACTATGTAACATCCAAACTGGCATTCGGAATTACCAGAGAAAAAATGCGGCATTGCTTTCTCTTCAATCGGCATTTAATCATCACTTCGCGAAAATCAGATGGATGCCTCAGGCTTGCTAAAGTGAGTTTTCAACTTTAACAGCCTGTTAGAATCAGTAATTGTTTATTATTTTTCATGCTGGCCCAGTGATATGAGGATATCATTTTTGAGAAAATCCACTTATTTCGCAGAGTAAATTATGAATGACCTTTAAATGGAATGCTCTCATGCCCCTATCAATGCCCCTATGAAATCTTTCTTAACACGAAGATAATCAATGAATATTTATTCAATATTCGAAATTATTTACCTTCCTTGGACATGGGCTTGCAGGTTTAACCAGGGCCCTCACTCAAAAAATAACTGACAGTTGCAGCTGCCATTTTACATTGCCGTCTTTTTTCTATTGATCTCCGTCGCTAATCCCAAGGGAAAATTTCTCACCGAAGCAAATTTGCCTTCAAACTTCATCTGGTTAGCCCCTTCTTCTCTTTTAAGCCCCCATTTGTCAGGTAAGCGTACGGAATAGGTTTAGTGATTTTAACTAATCGTTTATGATTATTTCAGAGAAATTTTTTATTAAGGTTTGATTGAATATAGCCAGGGTGAAAACGATAATCATACTTAATTTTTTTAGTTCATCTGAGCTCTCTTTGACCGAAAATGTTTTTGAAACTTTTTCGACCCTGAATATTAGATATTTGTCCTGTGTTCACTAACCCCATTCCTAAACTTACCTCTTTTAAATTCCCATCTAGAGCCTCAGAAAATTGTTTTTCTCCCTAGAGTTTTAAGATTTTGCAGTTGTTCTTCAAATCCCATTGAAAAGTATTCGAAATTCAATTTTCAATAGACTTTTTCAGTTTACAAATCATGATGCAAACGATGGGTTACACTATCTTTGTTCTCACTTTCATTGTGGTCACTTTCAATGTGGTCACTTTCATTTTGCTATAGATTTGTGGAAAAATTCCTCTGAAGTATACAACATTAGTCGAAGACGTAGATGACGAAAGTGAGTACACGTCAAATTTAAATATCTGTTAAATTTTCTTCAAAAATAATTTGATATTTGATATTTGCAGCTAGTTTTTTAAGAAACTGCTTATCAGAAAATATAGGATCGATTACCTAAACATTAGAAAACCGTCCTACATGAAACTATCAAGAACTTTATAATTTGCAAAACCAGACTGCAGCTTAGTATCTTTATGTGTAGTCGAGTTTGTAGAAATCGTATCGTAAGAAGTTGAGAACACTGAAAATGTTGATTATCTTTTGGATAACAATAATGTGATTTCTTGCAAAATACAAGATAGATTCAGATAACGTGAAAATGCCTTAAGAATGCTTAAAAAACCTACAAAATGTCTTGCTGCACAGATCTATCTTCTGTTTATGCGATTATGTAATAGCTGCTGCGGTATTTCGAAAACGCATGACCTATAAGCATTCGTTAATTTGCTGAAAAAATGCTTTATCTCTTCATTTCCGAATCGATTTTCTATCAGATCTGATCAGCTGAGACCAGATCACTGTCATTAATTTCAGTAGTTAATCATGTAGCAATACTACAAGGTATAATGTATAGATTTATAAGTTAATTTTCCTCTGGTGGTAACTCTGTAAACCTCTACTTCTATGTGAGTGTTTACATGAAACCGCAGTTATTGTAATAATTTTTACTCCAATGCTAGTGGAACAATTGTGGTTAGCGACAGTAAAGTTGGCATAGCATATCAGTATTAAAGTCATTTGTTTTTTTAATATCTTGTTTGATTTTTTCTATAGATGTCCCACAGAAGAGTCGACATTTGGCGTTTACGTTGCAGGTTCAGAGTAAATCAGTATGTTTCGATGTAACTTTGATGGCAGCCAGGCCTACTGATAAGGCCATATGGACATCAGACATTAGTCAGGTAAACCTTATAATCGAGGTCTTTCTCTTCAATAAATTGTAGACCATTTTGTTGTAACTTGTACCCAGCTCTGCTGCGGATTCTATGATTTTAAACCGTTAAACAATCGTCTTGTGATGGTGATCGCTTATGGCCACCGAAAATATCACAAAAAACGTCAAATCTCGTTATTATTCTGCCTTGATGATGTCTTAAAAAATAGCTTATGTTCAATGTATTAATCAATTCAAAATCTGTGTGAAAAGTTTGCGGTGAAATTGTATTTAGTAGCTATGTATAGCAGCTTGCGTCCTGTAGACTGCTTGCAGTTGTCAATATTTATTCCTCATTTTGGCATTTTTTGTGCATGGTGAATTTTGCACTTTTTAAGCTCTATTAAAATTTCTAATTTTTTTTCACTCGACAAATTTCTTTTTTTCATCAAAATATTTGGAATATTAATCAACGCCTGAGAAATTCTGAGAACTATTATTTGGTGGATCATTTATAAATTATAGACGAATTCCTTCGTTGGCTAAGATTCCATGATGACATTTCTTGAACTCGAACTTGCTCTTCAAAGCCAAATATAGGGGGTGTGTCAATAAACGGGAAAGGAAGATTACAATTTAACTATCGGGGGTTCTTATTTGCCTGGGGATGCAGAGAACAAAATATAATTTGCGTGGCTGATACAACAGTTACATTTAAAATTTTAAGCAGCAATTTAATTCATTGATTTAAATTATTTGAAACGATCTCTCACTACAGTTAGCAGTTACATCGGTTTCTGGTCGGTATGTTTTCTAGTGATTCATAGATAGTACAGATTTGAATAGATTATTTGCAGTCCATCTGATTGAAATGTTTTGAAGTTGTAAAATTTAATTAGCAGGGTCCTAATACAGATGAGAGGGGATGCGAAATTTTGAAATCAATGACCTAGTTGGACGTTTATTTGCAACTGAAGAGTAATCAAGGACAACGCATACCACAAATTGGCCAATAAATAAAACTTGTTTTGCAACTGGACAAGCCCATGTGTCGTTGCGTTGCATTTTTCGGTGAAGTAAGTTACATTAACCTATCTTTAAAATCTACAGCTACTGGTCATTTTTTTACAGTGTATATACAGCTTAACTTTGGAAGATCCTGGCGAGGAAGATGAAGATTCTGAAAACGACCAAGAAAACAAACCAGATGAAACCGATAAGGTAGTTGCAGACGAGAAGAAATCAACTACCCTTTCTGCGAATACCACATTGTCATTCAGAACCACATCTATCAAGTAAGATAATGTGTTTATTCCTTTGAAACTTTGCATAGTCGAATTTTGGTTTTGTAGAATTGGTTAATGAAATATAAAATTATCCCGTGCTCTTTTCATATCGAGTTGGGCGTCTTTACTTGCTTTTAAAAAGATTTCGATATCCACGAACAATGTCATTTACATAATTCTATGTCTTTTTGAAAGAAATTTATGACTTTTTTGGTCTAGCATGACGTCTTCAGTTTATCTTTGTCATGACCATAATTCGATGAATAAAGTAAACTAAATAAAAAAATTACTAGCTTTGTAAATAACGTTTTCTTCCCATTAAAGGGTTGATATGTCCCTGCAACATGCTTATCAATATTGTTCTAATATTATAACCAGTGTTGACGAAAACAATCTCGATTCCTTTGTTTACTGATATCATGGTAATATTCCACAGTTGATTTGATTTGCATTTGAAACTGAAAGGGTCATTTTCAAGTTCAAGACTATCTAAACAAATGTTTATTATTCTTTTGCAGGGATGACTCAAGATTAACAACTAATGCAGAAGACATCAAGTATGCTGAAAGAATTGGATCTAACAATCTTCCTCAGGTAACTGTTTTATAATCGATTGGTTGATTAAATGGAATGTAGAAAGGCTATTTGAAAGTTTGAATTCCCGGGCAATTGGCTACCTCATGGTAGCATGATTGGTATTGTGCATGCAATTGGCTACAGATTCATGATCCTTCAAATGTCTCCACAAGTTCCATTCTTTCCATTCAATGAATATGCGCAAATAAGATATGTGTATGCCTTAGAAAGCTAAAAAAAATCTAATGTAGAAGTCCTTCTTCTCGACTTTAATTCCCTACTTTTATATTTGATTTATTTTTTCCCTGCGTTGCTACTACGACTTTGTAAATTACTTTAAGAGCATTTCCTTTGTTTGTGTTTTGCACTGGCGAGTACTGCCCTGCCTAGGTTGCTCTACTTGATCTTTTCTGTGTCTCCACAATATTGTTCTCTGATAGAAGTTTAACAGTTAATTTCCTCTTCTGCCATTTTCTACTTCTCTAAGAGTGTGACCAGAACTGTATTGATACAAACACCTCACGGAATATTCAACCATTGTTTTTCTTTCAGATCCTATATGCAAGTGTAGAAAGATTAATCGAGCGATTGGTTGACCCCCGTCTTCCTGGAACGGACTTCACCGATACATTTCTGGTAACATATCGGTATTTTGCGACCGGAAAGTTCCTTTTGCAAGCTCTAATAAATTTCTACCAACAACTTGAAGAGGAACGGAGCTGCAAAACACCGATCGAAAATGAAAACGGTGATCAGCTAGAGAATAACAATGTTGCTCAGCGGAAAACAAGTGGAGGTTAGCCAATAGTTTTACTGTAAGAATTCTACGGAAAATGTCTAACTTATGTTAGTTAGTTATAAAATAATTAAGGGTATTGATTTGGAAAGGAGCGGTTCTAGTGATAACTACTTCTAATAGCAGATTTTATAAGTTTTTAATCCTATGCAAGGTTAGTTTCCTTACTTTTCACAAGAGAGATTTATTGATATTACTGTCAACTTCGTGTTTTAAAATTTAGTCGGGCATTCGGAAAGAAAATGATCCAATGAAAGAAATACAGACACATTCTGTGCTGATTAAAAAAACTGCTGGCTGGTTTTAAAAAAGACCGCAGCAGAATTGCTCATCTTAATAAGCTGTAACACTTGGTTTGCTATTAACTACCAAACCATACAGCTACGCAGCTCAACAGCTCCTATCAAAATTGTTTGCTCGGTGTTGGTTAAACTGTTTTGTATGCAACAGGGAAATCATAAGAGCAATTTAACAAGCAGTCCCCTGATCACCAGGTTTTATTCTTTTAAATTGTTCTTTGTTTATTTGGGCCTCCAAGATCTGCAGTAAAACTTGAGAAGAAACGTCTGGATACTTTTCATGGAATATTCCAATTTGAACCTGTAAGGCATATTAGATGTCTGTTTGCGTTAAAGCATGGGCTGAAAGTATTGCTGATCGGTGCCTCATGACGTAGAATTAAAACTCTCTAGAACAACGGGACTTTAAGATGATCTCCTTTTCACTGTGTTGCTGTTTTTTGTAGCTCTTGGTAGAAGTCTCTCCTATCAAGGTTCCAGGGATCGCACCTCGAGTATAATGAGTACGTCATCAAGCATGTCGTCATTTGATGACTATGACACGCTCTCGCCCCTCTTGCCCACTGATGTTGTAAATTTCACCACGTTGAGCAGACGCCAAAGCAGGACTCAGTGGTAAGTTGTCAATGTTGTTGATAGCATATTTGCTATTCTTGTCCAAGAAACTGTAAAAGTGGACACCTTGTGTAAGTTTGTATGATGGAAAGTGGTTTGATAGTGTTAGAAGATAGCGTTTACAAAACCTCAATATCTTTGCTATTTTGGAGTTGTCTGTATGTAATGAATACGTTATATTATGAATATGCTTACAGTCAAAGACCATGGATTGAGTGACAGGCACCTATTTTGTATTATTTGTTGGCCTTTGACTGTTAACAGGATTCTAGGGCTGAATTGTTTTAAGGTTGTACTACTGCATTGTCCCATATGTGTCTCTTTTCAGTTTCCCGTCAAAATCGGTTCCCTAAACATTTTTCAGTGTAAAAATAGCTAGAAACGTATTTTTGTTGTGACATAATTGTGAAATAGCTCGTTTTTGATTTTCACTCCTTTGTTGACGATAAATTGGCCACTTGCTTGAATAATTAAGTTCACTTTTCAAAACTACAAACCCGTCTACCCGTCAAATTCGTTAATTCGATTGTAATTTTATGATCCATAAAGTAGAGGAGGTAAGTCCCTTTAGAGGTTGATTTTAGAAGATATGATAGATATAGCTGCTACATAAAGAAAATAATTTTGCACCTATTTTCATGGTTTTCCCAATTTCATGAATATGACACCTTAGTCAAGAACTCTCAGACGTTGAGCCTTGTCTCTTTGGTCTTTCATTCGTGTTTGCTCTGTGAGTTACAAATGGAGATTTTCGCCTCAGAATACGAATGTTATTTGTCTTTTAAGCATTGACAAATGATAGTCAGTAATTGATTTCATTAATACCTTAGGTATGATAACCCGCTTGCTGGTGCCGACAATTTCCAGAAACAACGAAGCATGTCGCAAGAGAGTGGTTCTGTCAGTGACAAAACCGAAGATGATCGACAATCTCGCAGAAAAACGTCACCGGCATCATTCAAGAACATCGGATACCAAGGTAACACGATCCAAAGAGGCAAGACTCATTCACCAGAATCGCCGAATGTCGACGAATTTTCTGAAATCACGAACGATAATTTGAAGAGAACTGAGAGTGAACAGTCAGTTAACTCTTTGTGCTCTGACGAAATGTATGACCGCCAGCTCGGCACTTTACTCGAGTCAACAAAAGAAGAAGGCCAAAAAGGTGTTGATAATAAAGATGAAATCGAATCATATATCGAGTATAACTTGGAGGTTGAGGCAGAGGACTCGGTATCTCAACTATCTATAGAAATAGGCGACCAAAGTCACGAACGAGGGATCGATGTCGAAGATACAGCTACAAATGGCAACATTGATATCAGTGAACTTCATGTAGACCTTAAACAAAAAATGCTTATTCGTAAACATATAAACAACCATAGACCTTCTCTGCCTGCAGTCTTGCCAAAAGCAAAACAGGGTAAAGATCTTGCAAAATGGCTTGGAATCACTGATGGGCCTAACTCGACAATGCATCAAAATAAAAAGAAGACGAAGAAAGATAGAATTAAAGAAAAGGACAGGGAAACAAAGATGAGTCGCTCGCCTTCATCCTCAAGTAGCAATGGATCACAGAATGATGATCGAAGGTCTTTTATATTTGAGGAAGACGAAAAATCTGAAAAACCACCGACACCAACATCCATCAAAAAATCGTTAAGATCTGCAATGAGCTCGCCTTTCCCTCGATCGAAACCCAAAAATGGTCCTGAAAGTCCAAAAAAAAAGATATTCATATTTTCCAAAAGTCCAAAGTCGTCGAAACTATCAGGAATGAAGCGTTCAAAATCAGATTATATTCATCCGGGAATGGATGGCAACGAAGAACACGAAATGACGCAAAAGGGCCGCTCCCTTGGCAACAGGTCCTTCATAGGAGATGAAGACACAAGAAGCCTTTGCTCGGTTTCTATTGTCGATGACGTAATCATCAAGGAAAGTATCAGCGAAGGCAACCTCAAAGAGAAGTCGTCGCCAAAGTCAAAGAAAGGAAAACATGTCACCTTGAAGCTAGACAAAGAGCAGGAGGAAAAGAAAAATCGCTCTAACTCGCATGATCTTTCGCGAGACGAATCCCGCGTCTCAATGAGAGCTATTTTGCCAAACAGAGCACCTCTGAAAATTTTAAATATTATGAAACACTGGGTGTCGAAACATTATCAGGTGAATTATTGATTTACTTTGCTTTAAATTGTTATTTTGTTTTGCAAAACTGTTGTTTTTTAACTAAAACTGTTCAGAGAAGTTATATATTTATTCCCGGTATTATAATACAGAATACAGCCAAGCGATAGGTCCACTTTAACATTACTTGTTTTGTTAGCGTCCCTTCAATCTGTCACCTGACGCTTATAAATTCATTAAAACGATGTGTATGCTGCAAGTGGTCAAGAAACGTTCCTTGCCAATGAAATGAGTAATGCTTACCATAAGTAACTGGTCGCGGTATGGGTTTTTTCAAAGTTTTCACCTCCTGACAGTATCCCATTTTGCTTCAAACTGTATGGTTTCCAAATGGTAACTACGGCGGTTTGACATTTCTACACCTGAAAACTGTACTTTCGCAAAGACAGAAAAACATGTGCTTAAGAAAAATAGCTGAGAAATGGCTAGTCCTGAAACGTTGTATAATTCTTGGTACTTGTATTTTTCTTCGGTGTTATCTCGTATTTGAACTAATACTGCCTGTCGCATTGTTCTTGTATGGATCTTTATGTGCCTCAGAAATTCCTCATTCGTTTGAAAAATGCTGTTTATATAAATTATATGTATATGATTCCGATAAGCGGGCTGAATCATTTAGCAAGATCTTGCCGGCTCTTCATCAATCTTGAGGTCATAAAATCCAATTAGCTAATCGCAAATTTCGTCTAACCTTAGTTTACCCTTGCAGATTGATTGGTTTTTCGTTTTTTTTAAATTTTTTTGGTTGCTTTGATTGAGGTTTTTCATTTGCTATTTGTCTAGGATTTTGAGAAAGACGCGGAGTTGGTGCAAATGCTTCGAGAGTTTTTCAGTGATGTCAAGAGCAATACTGAAACCCTGCCGGTTGTTAAAGAAATCGTTAAAAGTATGGAAAGGTATGGTAGGGTAGTTGCTTATTGATCCCTTTTCAAATATTTCTTGTTCTCTAACGTTATGGTATGTCAAAGCCACTTTTTTCACATATTGAATTTTTAATTTCTCTTTTTCTCTAATAGACTGTTTTACGTATGCATGTGTGTGTATGTACTATATTAGTGCATATAAATATAGCTACAAATAATCTATCAGGTTGGATTAAATTTATTTCATCACTTAGCTACGATGGCCTCGAGGCACTTTTTGAGAAGATTCTCTTTAAATTCATTTTGGCTAGCAATTTTCGAAAATTTACTTGGAATTTACTTACAAAACTTACAATATCACTTTGTAGGCGTTTTACATGCCTACGAAGGGAAGGAGTTTGATACATGAAAAGATAAAGACGAATGTTTGGAGTGCTATTCAGAAAGTGAAAGGTTTTGCTTCTGAAGGTGGTCAAGGGTCCATAATCGTCATTAAATTGCAGCCGCCATTTTGTTGAAAAGTTTCACACGTTCGTCTTCTGTGAGTGTATTTAATGTTACGGAACATTAGGGTTATTCATTTCTATTTTAGGCTTATGGAAACCAACCGTCAGTCGATCTCCAATTTGATCGAGGATGTTTTCATGCGGGAAGCCACAAATCAGGTTGTTTTACCGGAAGAGTTCCCGCTGGCGTGGACGCCGATTAAAATGGCCGATAACCTCACATTGCTTGAACATTATTTATACGGAAAGATTTCTACAAGGTAAATGGCTTATTTTGATATCTGATAGTAACTCTATCTTTACAAACCTGTCTCTCCCCGGACGGTTGTTCCTTTTTGCCAAACAATGTGCTTGTCTGTGCATAACATTTTGGAGCGAAAATCGGTACATTGTTTTGTCTACAAATTCCTGTGTGAGGCTAGCTTCGCTGACTGGACTGGGGAGAGCCTCTTTCATCATTCCATGTTGACGCTATGAAAGATCATCTCGTCTAACTGGGCTGGCCTGCCTCCATGTAAATAGGCCATCAAGCAATCGGTATCTCTATTTGATGTTTGGGGATCCTCGCCATCTTTCCATTCAAACTTTTCAACATTGTAGTTCCGCGTTTTACTCTATTATAAAATCGATGGAAACGAAGGAAACGTTAGTACAAACGTGTAAAGAATTCGATTACAAGTGATGTGTAAAAATTTTAAGGCGAGATCTTTCTACTTTTCCCTTATTCATTGTTTAACTGTCCGTAGTTGTTATGAGACCAATCATTAGAAATATAGTTTACGTCGCGAATTTATCGTGATGCTATTTACTTATGTGCATCATTTATTTTCAGAAAATTTCTATATCAATAATTTCTAATGATGTTTTTACAATTCCTTTTATTGAACAGGGAGTTTATGAAATGTGCTTGGACCAAAAAGGATAAGGAAGAACAGGCGCCATATACCACCAAAATCAGCCGCAGGTTCAACCAGGTATGTTTCCATATTTATTCTCTGTTTTTTGTTGTTTTGCCGTGTTCCTGCCTTTTAACATTATTATCGTCCTTATACACAAGCATCCTCCTGGATCCAAGAAGCGTCGCTTGGTTAAGCTGATTTTCCTTGTTATATTATTGTTTCCATATCACTGCCAGTACTGTTCTTTCCTCATGCCAATTGAATAACAGTAGTAAGTCCATGACAGACTTTTCTTTCTTCTTAAGTCATTAAGGATCGGCAAACAACCAATTTGATGTTTTCCAATATTAGTTGTGTTTAAAACTGCAATGTTTTAAAACTACATATGTATAGAAATTTCTAAAGTAGCTAAAATGGTTCCCGACCGGGGATTCATAATCAAGTAATTTTAAGGATGGAAACCACACAGTAGGCGAAGATGCCACGAAGCGGCATCGAGCGCGTTAGAAATGAATATGATAATTATAACTTGTTTACAATCCATCCATTTCACAGAAGACCGAAAACGACACATCCACTAGTTTCAAAGATTGCTCAACCAATTAAAATGAAATCTAGCCCCCTCTCGCCTTAGGACCAGTACTTCAAAATGACGTTCATTGTTGTTTTACTTGCTTTCCTTAAAGGTTTCTGGGATGGTAGCATATGAAGTCATACACGGGGTTACTCTAGAGGAGCGTGCTGCAAGAATTGAATTTTGGATTGCTGTTGCTGCTCGATGCCGTGATCTCAACAATTTTAATTCAGTTCTTCAAATTACAAGTGGCCTAATGAAGAGTTCAGTTTATCGGCTAAAAAAGTCCTGGGAACTGGTCAATAAACAGGTAGTGTATATATCATTAATTGACTTGGCTGCTTTATACTTATGCAATATGAAAAGTGATTGGGCGATCAACGATAATTATTAACAATCTTTACGATATGAGTTTTCTTGATGTCCTGTTTTGAGTACAAATTGAAAATCGATCTCATTCACCATTACGATTTATCACCTGTCCATGGACAACGTAGGTGATTTTCTAGCTCAACGATAAATCGTGCAAATAACTGTGGCATGTGTAAATAACTTCGATGTGTGTTGTTAGTGGCGAAAGTAGACAAAAATTGTCAATATCAACCAACCGATAAACCTACTATCTTTTTCTTGGTATTTACTTTTTCGTATAAGTTTTTATCATCTTAGAACGTTTTGAAACCTGCAATGTAACTATTTGTAGCATGTTAGTTACACCAAATTTGAGAGAGACAAAATTATGATAAAACAAGACTAAATACTCATCGTCTACCAATTTTTTGTTTTCAATGCTTGTTTTCTTATTTCGTTAGCTGAAAGAAGTTTTAAATGACCTTCAAACTTTGGTCTCCGCTGATAATTGTTTTGGAAAATTAAGAGAGGCGATCCACAAGTGAGTAATTCTCTTTTCCAAAAGTTTGCAAAAATTTCACAATACA
>JAACYV020210978.1:0-14607 GCA_009936425.2 Chrysaora fuscescens | reverse complement strand
GCCCTAAATACAGCGGTCGGCACTCTTTCGTTTTCCCCTCCGTTCATCCCTGCGGCGCCGAGCATTTTAATATTGCTATAACATTTAAATCTCCTTAAATTTACACATGCATATAGTTGCTATATCATTTTGTGTCATCAGGCTGTGGACTTGAGTGGGCTGACAGAGTGACAGTGCATACATACATTAATAAAAGGAACGGAGAGCTCAACAGGTTATTCAATCACTTCTCAACTTTACCGAGACAATACGAATTTCACGCAAACTGGGCGAAGTCCCTAAAATGGCAGAGTTTCCATAATTGGATAAGCAAGTGTACTATGATACTAACCTCAGTAGACAACTCGTCTTTGATATTTGTAAGTTCTTCAATTTGAAACAATATCTCAGATTTATCTCGCACTAGCAGGTAAAAATTATCAAAAATAAATAGAGAATAGAAATCATTTCAACCTCACTTTAGTTTAGACACCTGACTCTAACAAATACCGTGTCTAAAGATAATATAAAAGACGAGCACTAGAGCGCTGGGTGCGCCATATGGATTCCCTATGTCAATCTGAGATTAAATGCCTCAATACCTCAGCCTATAACAAAAGCAGAGATCTACAACCCATGTTAGATTTTGATATTAAACATGAATGAAAGTGCGTTCTTATTTTCCATTCCTACATTAAATACACTACACTGATTACCGACAATAAGTCATTCGTGGCTTTCTTTCACTTCAGAGTTCTCACTTGCTGTCCAAGTTTTAACCCAACTTTATGTCAGCTCCTACGTCACGAAGACCGTTCGACTTCGAATTTTCAAAATGGCGGCTGAAAGGCTTACATGCAACATACTATGGAATAAAATAGCTTAGATAGCGATAGCAACTGCTAGACGAATGATTGTAATAGCAGATATACTTTTTCAAATATATAGAGAAGAGGATGGAGTTGATTGAGAAGGCCAAATTGAACAATGCATCCCACACTCTACTTATTGTATTGCGACTGCCTAACAAAAAGCGGTTCTGATCGACTGAACGTATCTCATCCGAGGCCCGACATCATTTCACCTCTCACAAATATATGTTTTGATTAAACAACGTTGCTAACCAAAGAATTTCCTTTAGCGTAGCATTTCAGGATAATTTTAGATTATTTTCTCAGCTTGGCAACAATTCAAAAATAAACGAGTACCAAAAGTCTGCATTTAGACAATAGTTGAGGACTAACCCATCACTTCTTAGTACGTGGTAATGAGACGTGACTACTTCAACGTCATGGAATCATGAAAGCTGTTAAAAGTTTCTAGATTGAGCTCAATTCTAAACGCTAATAAAATTTAATTTGCACAGAAGCCAATGGTTTCCTGAATTACAATAATAATAAATTCGCATTTAAAAAGGTATATTCTAACTTTCAAGGGTACATTGTTTAACCTGATAGGGACTTTAAGACCGGTCAATCTTGCAAACATAAAGACATTAATAATCACGTAGTGAGGTCACATCAAGAGACCCAGGGATCCAGGGAGGCACTGCTACACTAGGCCTAGCTTATTCAGTGGTCTGTGTGTATATCACCTAAACCCATACCTTGCGAAAATAGAAATTTTGCCTAGTTGAAGATCTCAGTAGCATGAATATCTAAAAATTTTGGTTTTGAACAAAAATCTTAAAAAGATTGGCCACACCATACAGAATCGTTGCGAACAGGAAACTACATTAAGTTTGGATTTCACGGAATCAGCATCACTACTAACTGTTACCTTACTTTTATGAACCTAGCAGAATTATATACATTTTTGATGAGGGGGGCAGATAATTTTCGCTAGCAACTTTCTTTGGTTTCACTAAAACTGATAAACTAAAAACAAAACATACTTTCACCCTGACCAAGTATGACACATAGCTGCTTATTTCGTTTCTTCACTTGAACCAACTCAGCCTAGAATAAGAAATAATACAATCAATGATGTGACAGACCTAGGCCGCCTTCAGTGGAAAGATGTGAACAACGGTTCTAATTACTAGATTCGATTTGCAGATTCAGCAATAACTAATAAGAAACACAAGTGTCTGACTTTACATCTTGACAGGCCTAAACTAAACCCATGCCTCTGCCTTCATCATATTTTGACGAAAATGTATCCTAAACAAAAAATGTCACAATTGCACGGGCTGAAAGCAACTAAAATAAACCAAATATTTGAGGCAAAAATATAAAGGTACCTTTAGTTTATCTATAATCAACTTCAATTTGTCATTTTCTTTGTCTTTGCCATCAACCTCAGACCTCCACTGCGCTAAATTAGCTGCATGTAAACCATCAATGTGCACTACTTCAATTTGATTTTTCTAGATGTGGAAAATAATTAAATAAATTATCAGATTAGCATTGACGGTGTCGCTTTATTAAAACTATTATTGAAGAAATAGCATATTTACTGTAGACATATAAACACCGATAGCCACACTCTGTACCCACCTCATTTTGCATTACAGAAAGACAGAATATGCACTGATGTCTTTTAAATAATTATCATTCAAGGCACTCAATACCATGCTCATTAAGTAGCTAAGTGCCAAAAGATGAATATCTATAGTATGATTTATATTGAACCTTATTGAGTCCTGAGTATCTGATCAGCAGTCAAGGACCTATTGAGCTTTTTGACATAGGGACATTTGTCGTTTTCTTGGGGATTGTCAATTGATCAAAATGAAACCATGTCATAGCTTCGAGCAAAAGATACCTCATCTACACCTTTCAAATAGTGTCATCTGCGAACGTATATAGCTCTACTATTGTTACAAGATCTTGGAAGTCATTCACATAAATGCTATTTCATTTAGGGTATGAAGAGAGCACCGCAGAACACCACATTTCTTGCTTCAGAGGGTTTCCTTTTGAATTTTGTAAAATGACATCTGCTAGTTAGAAGGTCTTCTAGCCAGTGTAGCAGCTTTCCATAAATAATAGCTGTTTTTGTTTTCTATTAAATGTTGCATGATTGACAGCATCTTTACAAAAATTGAGAAACATTCCAAGCTAGAAATTGCCGTGGTCTAGAGAACCTCACACCCGCGAGGCGCAAGGCTACAGTTAATTGCTCTTCTTGCGTTTAACTCAGTAACAAGCTCCTCATTTGTTTTCGCAACATCGGCAAAGTAGGGAAACCTGAATGAACTAATATAAAACGATCCCTAGGTAGACATAGCTAAGTGATTGGCGTTTGAACATTGACAAAGCTAGCTAAAAATCGAACCTTAACACATTATTTCCAAACATAGCTAGAAGTTGTTAGTATCTTAATTAAACCACTTTCTAAGCATATTAAGCCTTTGAAAAGAAATAAGCTAAATAACACAAAAATAGAGAAAAAACATGGAGCAAAAATTACCATATCGCTTTTCATAGTATCCAAAACCTCTTCTACAATATTGACATTCTTTTCTACATTTTTCTTCTTCTTTTTCTTTTCTTTTTCCTTTTTGTCTTCAGGTCTTATCTCTACTTTGGGCTGGTCCTCGAGGTCCCAATCATCGTAAAACGGGTCCCCTAAGGTAAAAAAGGAAAATTTAGTGCTACAAGCAGACTTAGTTATGCAAGGAAAATTAGCAGGTTGAGTCTGCCACATTTAATTACAGATGTTCATAATTTATCAATTTCGAACAATTTTTGCCAAACAAAAGCATTTAAATATCCCTGATGCAATTAGGTATTCAGTTTCGCGCCTTGTTTTTTACAGGTTTTAAAGTAGACCTAAAACATTTTAGGAGGAAAGAGCATAGGTATGGTACGTTTAAAAATTTCAATTTCTCTCTAAGCTATGTCAGTGTGAAATTCCATGACTTTAAGAAGCTTCATGCTATAAAGTAGCCCTCACACGACAATTACTAAAAGCCCGAAAAAGACCTTAAAATTCAAAAACATCGTCTTTCCTTACTATCAAAGCTCTTTCGATACATGCAAACACTCAAGCTGAAAGTATAATATAAGCATGAAAAAATAAAGGAAAAATTTCAAGAAAGTTTTAAATCGGTAGTAGCATCATTAACAGTTCTGCATTTGGTTTTTACCCTTTTGTGCTTAAAGCTTGCTATCTATAGTTATCTCACTACATTTGACAAGGATTCATAAAAAGTCACAAACGGATCAAAGTTATGATTTGTTTGTTCGAAACATTGGTATTACTCTTGAACAAAAAACGAATATAATATAAAACAACGGTTGTAGATTTGTACCTGTTTTCTCGTGTATTTCATCTGCAACATGTCCATTTGTTGCTGGATTCACAGATCTATTTTGAAATTCATCAAGAGACAGTTTTACAGAGTTTTCTTTCTTGTTTTTCTTTAAACCAGGAGGCTATTTGAAGAAAATAATTTAAATTATGTTGAGCTAAGAGAGTAGACATAATTTAGAATTGAGAAAAAGATATCATTTTGTGCAAAAAAATTGCATTAATTATTTAAACCCAACTTTCAACAAGTGCTAAAAATAGTTTGATGCAGAGTAACACTATAAACTACTTGAATGATTTTATATGCTTTGATATTTATACTAATTTATTCGGCGCATTCGACTTTGAGCTTTTAGTTATTAGTAACCCTAACCCTAAACCTAACCCATTATAGTAAATATTCAGTACTATCAATATCGACCCATTTTAGCATAGTTTGAAGGCTACCGCATGCCTCCAAAAGTCTAGGCCTTCATATTCTCTTACACATTCCATTGTTTAGGGACAAGGGACCAATACAATCTTCTACAATAACTTAATTATTAGAGTTTATTCGTGATGTATAAATAAAATTATTACCAACCATTTCTTTTTTTCTTTTCTCTGTATCCACTATGCTGATTTTCAGTGCCTCCTTAAAAAAAAGAAAATGATAAAGTAAAAATCTTCACAATATGGGATATTATATACATAAGTAACAGGAATTAAAAAAATATTATTAACTAATCGTACTTGTATTTTAATAATCGTCCTTGTATTGCACATGGGTTGCAGAAACCACTTGATATGTTCCAAATTTATTATTGCCTTATCTACACTTACTGAAATTAATAATATGCTAAAGTTTTGAAATTAATCACACAATTTCAGCACTTATTCACAAGATTCTGTGTTACTAGATTGTTTTTTGTTCAATCAATCATACAATATTTCCAAAATTATTTATTTTACATTTGCTAAGCTGTAAAAGATATTTGGCCAATTTCTTTATTATACATTAGTTTAATCGTAAAAAAATACGTGTCTGTTATTAATTGCTGAAGTTGGACATGCCTTATTCCTAAAGCGTGAGTTTGCAAGATAAATTTGCTTTTTACGAGATGTGCTTTGCTTGTGAAGATTGAATACGTGTCAAACTCTTGTTTAGGCAAAAAAATTTATTACCAGCGAAATGGCGAGATATCCCTGTTTCCTTGGATTTAAATGCAAGCATTCTCAAGCAACTCTATTTTAACTATGGTTGACTTGATTATATATTTCGTTGCTTTCATTTTGTTTCGTTGTAGGTGTTGACAAAACCAATAAAAAATGGGGAGACAGGATGCTACGAAATGTGGGAGCTCGCCTCTGAAATAACCTTCCCTCGTCATTAAAATCAATTTCTAACTCCAAAACCTTTAGTACTAAATCAAAGCAAACTATTACCAATAGCTATTAAATCCTTCATTACATTAGTTACTTGACTAGCTCACTTTTAACTTGTTATTGTTATTTCATCTTGTTGTTTGTTATTAACATTTTCAATATTGTATACAATCTTATTATTAGTCTTATGTTAACGGCCCAAGCTAAATAAGCTCTGCTTTTCTTGGGTCGTGTAGAAAGCAATTCTTATGTAATGTTTTTAACTTTTGTATTCTACAAAGAAATTGAATGGAATTGAATTGACAGGCACATATTCTTGCAATTATTCAGGGTATGACGCAAAGGACAATAAAAAAGCCTAGGGCTACTCTAAGCGTGAGTTTGATTAGCCCTACTCTAAGCAGTGCGAACCTAGCCCTTTCTCTTGAAGTCACATTCCCAAGCGATTCCGTATGACCATGCCTGGAATTACAGAGAGCTGGCAATTTCTCCACTCACTCTTCTACGGCAGGTTTGGACTAAGGCTTGAGCTAAAAACCGTAGAATCTAGGGTCTTGCATGATAACTTCTCAGCCATTTCCGTAGTCAGTGACTGTAATGTGCCATCAAAAAGTCAGAAAGACCTTAACAAAATGGCATACATGTAAAATCAAATAAGCTAAAACAAAACTGTAGTTCAAATAAGATTACCTGTAGATCATGTTGAAATTGGTTCACGACGTACTAAAACACAAAAAAAATAAGACTGTTGTTAATAAAATAAATAACAACAGAAAAAAAAAAAATAAAAAATAACAACAGAAATTTAACAAATTCATTTTAGAAAAATGGGCTTTAAAAACTTAATACAGCATCCATAATGAGGTTCACAGGCAAAGAGAAGATTTAAGAGAGCATGAGAACATTGCCATCCCTAATGGTCATATTTGTTCACATTAAAAATTAATAAAAAGCATCAAACTAGACGCAGCAGAAAAGGGAAATTGAAAGGTAAAAACAACAGCACACCATAGGAATACACATAACATCAATAAGTTCGAGACTAAATCGACGTGGCAGAAACCATGAAATGACCCGGTGCTGGGAAATAAGGTGTCTAATTCTTTGGATGGTAAATTTTTTTTAAATCTCCTTTTGAACATATAGGGAGGTTTAGGAAGAGATCGAGGTAAGCCCCACTGTAGAGCTGGACCATTTAATGCTAATTAAATCAGTTAAGGGAGGATGACCCAGGAATATAAGAAGTGGCAGGCTATTCAGAAATTAAAGATTCAAGAATAAAGATCAGCTAGTTTTAATTTGTTACCTAAGAACCACAAGGGTGTTACAAGTGTTAAAGGGCGTCTAGTCACTCAAATCGCGGTACTATAACTGGAAACATTTGGGAATATTAAGACAATCACCTTAATCCATTGGGTAGCAAAAGATGTTCGTATTAAGAATACATTTACATACACTAAATACATTTTATTTATGATAAGTAAATTAGGTAGGATACCAGAGGAGGCTTGATTATGTATAGTAAATGTTGCGGTGCTCTATCCCAGTATTTCTTAGTGTGGAGGGCTAGGAGGTCATCAGGGTAGCGCTGGATGAAAAGGAAAACCCGGGCGTGGTTTCTGATACCCTAATGGGGCTGGCATTCCTGATCCTGTATAGCAATTATTTCGAACTTAATGAAAGTATTTATAAGCAGAAATTAGGTACAGCTATAGGCGCGAAGTTTTCTGCGGCCCATGCTGACCTCTGTATAACCCGGGTTTGAAGACAAGTTATCGAATAGCAGAGATGAGAAACCTCTAATCTTGATGAAATACATTGATGATATGATAGCTTTAAGTTTTGATAGAAAATTTCAACAGAGAGGCCTTTGACGATTGGTTCTTACATTAGAAGTCTGGTCAACCCTGTCCCCAAAGTCAAGCTCTTAGGTGCCGTAGGATTTGCTCGGAAAATTTCAGGTTAGTGTAGGGTAGTCGGCTAGATAACTTTAAGTAGGGGCTATGAAGAGTTTTTAGTTAACAAAACAGATCAATAGGGTACGTTTGGATACCACGACACTTCTAGCACATGCGGTACATAGGACCAAGATCCAAGGCAGGTGAAAGTACCCCTTTAGTATTTACATAACATCCAGCTCTAAATAGTATTTGGAAGGTTTTCAAGAGACGTCACTGAATGCTACCCAGTTCTGGTGAGTAGAAGGAAGCGTTTCCTAAACCACAAATCATATCTTTTAGAAGGCCCGATTGAGTTTCGGCAAGTTTTAGGTAAGGTTGGCAACAAAATGATGTAGAGATTGTGAACAAAGATCTGGAAAAGTGGGGAGTGACCAACAGTATAGTGCAGAGCAATATTCATCCCCTTGCCAAAGAAAGGAAATTTGAAGGATTATCATTCGACTAGCTTGATCGACCATGCTACCAAGATTAGAAGAATAGCACCAATGAGGAAACCAATATATATATATTGAGATACCCGAAGAGCAAGATGGCTTTGTAGAGGGGAATGGACGTGTGATCACAAAAGCCTTTATACACGTGCTTCAAAGAGTATGCAAAGTCAATTCAGTGGGACAATCACATAAACATTGGGAAGGCAATGCTAGAAATGGATTTTTCGGTACACTTTGTCGTAAATCCCATTGCCAACCTATACAAGGATCAGGAATCGACAGTCCGAGCAAATTACGAAATTTCAGAACGGTTTACCATCAAGAGAGGAGTGAGACAAAGCTGCATAATATCAGCGTCATTGAATAACATATGCGTGGAAAACATCATAAGGAAACATTGGAATATTTCTAAGGTAAGGATTGGATCAGGATTATCTAATCTAACATGCGCAGATGACACAGCTGTGATATATAAGAGCAAAGAAGAACTGACGAAGTTGTTTGGTAAGTCAAAGAGTGAGAAAGACTATGATCACGGTGGCAGATGAAAACTAAAGAAAGAAGATAAGTTTTTCAGTTAGATGAGTTGGAGAAAGTGAACAATTTGAGGGATCAACGATTGATACACTAATACACTAATACGAAAGGAGAAAGCACTGAAAAAGATAAAACGAAGAATACAGAAGACAAAAGCACTACTATGAGGATGCGAAGATTTGGTGTTTCATGTTATGAGTTATGGAATGGAATCTTGAGCTTTGAAGAAAATGACTATAGAAAGATGGAATCTTTTAGGATGCCAACCTATAGACGAATCATGAGAATATCATGGCGTGACAAGAAAATAAACACCTGGATGCTAGCAAAGTGTTAAAGACATCTCCAATTGAGGAAAAACATCATTGCAGAAAGATTAAACTTTTTGGGCACAAAATGAGTTAGGGAGGTTACACTAGGTTAATATAAAAGGAAAAGGCGACAGGAAAAGTAAGCAAGAGAAGTTGACTGAACAGAGCAGAACAGAGCAGAAATGAATTACGGAGAATAGCCAACAACAGAGTTTAGTAGAGAAACCTAATAATTGGCACAAAAGCACGTATGTGTGCAAACTGATGAAGGTAAATGACAGAGTTTCAGAAGGCTAGCTTTGTAGTGAGCAAAATGGGTGACTGATAACAAGGGATGTTCTCCTTGTTGAAAGTCTAAAAGTGTGTAATGTTTTGAGTATAAGCACTAATCGAGATTCTAATAACGTGCCTGCCCCTCTCCCATTTCCTTCACCCGAGCTAGGAAAGAATAAATTTTAGGAAACATTTAAAAATTCACCGTTAACAAATCACTAACAAGTCAAGAACAGCAAAAAAGTGTTCTTTTTCGTAAGGAAATGTCTCGTAGACAGAATCGCTTGATCTATTTTTTATAGTGACTTCCGGACAAGGTCTGCCATCTTCTTTTAGACGAAGACGTTGTTCGTGTGTTAGTTTTCCTTGAAAACATATTTTGAACACCCTATCGATGCTCATTCCCTTGGTTTCTCAAAACTCGTTTCATTTCAGAAGATCGGTAAAAAAAAAACAGAACAGCGTAGCGTAGCTGTACAACAGAGAACTGGCCACGGTATTCGAAATCCAAAACTAATAACGTGGCTGCTAGAGCCCTTTATTTGAAGCAAGTAAAACAGTAGACGAGTAATCAAGAAACTAATAACGTGAGATATTCCTTGAGAAATATGACAATGAGATAAGTGCCAGCGGTGATTACCATGTGTCTTCAATATAATGCAAGCCGAACAGCAGATATCACCGTTTGAAAAGAGGAATAAAAATCGTGGATCCTTAACAGGGAGGCGTGGATCGTGATGGTTCACAAAGAAATTTGATGTTTTGACTGATTTTCACATTTATATCTTGAAAAAGTGTTTTTAGACTGATAACGATAATACCATTACAAGCCACCAGGTGCAGATTAGCCCACCGGGAGTGCCTCAATAAAGAAATATATATAAAGTTCTAAAGCTAATAAAATTTGTTTCAATACTGGTGAGAAAGCCTGGCAACTCCATCACTCCTAAATCCTTCCAACAGGGCCTTTTGATCTATCATCCCAATGAGGAAATAAAGTACCCTGAAATCTTTTTGATTTGATTCCGATCATGCAGATTATATACCATCTCAAAGTATGTATTTTCTGTTAAAGTTTGGATCTAGTAAATGATGTGTTCTCTTGTCAATAAACTTGACTTTGCCAGATTTGATGTACCCAACTCTTATAATAGAAATGTGACCCCTGAAGAGAAGGAGCACGATTGACCTTGGTGAAAAGAGGGCCCCTGAGAGAAATCCCCAGCCATTTTTTGAGAGCTAATCTGCACCTGCCTGTACCCCTGATGGAATGTTGTGTTTGTGGTGTACAGTATGTTTGGAGCACCAGCATGCCTTTAGGACTAGCTTGATCAGCCATACTAGCAAGATAATTTTCTAAAGTAAGATCAGATCAAGCATTAGACCAAATTATATATTTGAAATAGTTGAAGAGCAAGGTGGCTCTGTGGAAGGGAAAAGGACATAGAAGACGATTTTCAATATTAGCAACATATAGAAAACAGCAGAGCTCCCAAAACCTTTGTACATGTGCTTAGTGTAAATAACTAGCACAAAAGTCAAAATATCAACATTTTATAATTTTGAGATGTGGTGGAACACAAAAATGTTGGAATATAGAGATTTTGATGCCTTTTAACAAGCTGAACCTATTTTTGGGCATTTCAAATTATTTTCTTAATCAGCATTCAATCAATTGGATTGGATACAGTGATAAATCCTTACTTCTTCATCCTTTTCTATCCATGATTCATATGTTTCTGCTATAGGTGGTTTTTCATCCTCATTATGAGGAACCTCAATATGTGCATTTGGAAGTTGTTTAGCTTTATTCATCTCTGTCTGTCCTTTATGTTTTGTGGGTTTGCCAAAGGCCATATTTCTTAGCTGTAGAGAAAACACAAGCTTTGTAAACTGAATTAATTCTAAAAAAGAATGAAAATCTAGAACTGGTTTGATCATTGTCAAAACATTACAGTTGAGTTGTGGAGGAAGAGTTAAAACTGTAAACAAGATATAAGGTGCAAACAAGTTAAGAACAATAAAAATAGCAGTATGAATGAGATTCCATGTATGCAACAAGGCAATTTTGCTGTCCTCGTTTGATGTTTGCAGCACACCAATTATCTGTTTGCAGCTCTGTATCTCATTTACTTGTTTATCAAAATTTTTGTTCTCCATCTTTGTTCAATCTTATTTGTGCTAAGTTTGAAAAATATAGTAAGTAAGCATCATCATCATTGTCAGAGAAAGACAAGAAAGATGCATTGCTACAGTGAGCAAACCACAGATTGAAAAGTTTTAAAAATAAACAACACAACATAGGAAATGACAATAGGCTGCCCATGCATCTATGGTGCAAATTTTCAGACATAATCAAACTTCCTGGCATGAACATACATAACATTTCTATTGAAAAACATCATAGAGACATAAAAAATTTGTTGAAGTTTATTCCTAAGTGAAACACTTTTGTTTATGTAGCCTCTTTCCCCCCTTTACAAGTGCACAGCTCAAGACTAGTGTCAAAAAGCAGGCAAATGTTTTTCTAACTTTATCAGACCTTAGATAGCATCTATGTCCCTATGAGTTTTTCCATGTTGATTAATTGTTGAGGTCTCATTCATCCAAAATTTAGGAACTATAACACCAAGCTGAACATGTCTGGCACAGCAGTATTTTGATAATCCCTTAGGCCTACCAAAGGATTGTTTAAGTCCCCTAGTGGTTATTTAATGTTCCATTTGCATGAGCAGGAGCTGTCATTTTACATGGTCATCCAAGCCACAGACAGCAGATTTTTTTCACCCTTACACATTGGACTCCATGAGTCTGGAGCTTCAACAACAGGCCTCTGGCAAGAAAGGCAATGATGACCAATAATCACTCGCTTAGGTATCAGGGAAATTCCTAATGTAGTAGGCAAAGTAAGGAGAATGCTAAGAATGAGCCTCAAGGCAATGAGTTGTGACAAGAGACAGTGCAACTAAGAATGTGTTCTCCACTGCTGAAAATAACAAAATAGTACTGACAGGAACATTAAACATTTTCTGTGGAAGATATCTTGGCTGAAATTTTTTTGGCCTAAACAGGTTGTCCGGTTTTCCTGGCGGGTGACGGCACCAAGTAAAAAAGATTTAAAAAGATACCGTAAATCCTTGAATTAGCCCCCTGGGGGCTTATTTATTTTTGATTATTTTTGAGGGGGACTTATTCGAGGGGGGGGGGCTTAAACGAGGGGAGGGATTATAAAATTATTCGTAAAACCATCATCATTTATTATACATTTTGTGATTCATCATCAACCGAAAGAGTGATTTTTATGTGTCATAGCTCGATTAAGTACAAATATGGACTTAAAAGCCTAAAATCAACATGTCAGGGGCGGGGGATTATTCGAGAGGGGGGCTTATTAACAATTTCTCGCTCTAGGGTGGGGGCTAATTCGATGGGAGGGCTTATTCGAGGGGGGGGGGCAATCAATTCAAGAATTTACGGTATACAGTGTCAGCATTTCAAGAAACAAAGGGTCTGGTATGCGCAAAAAACATTAACGTCTACTTTTCTACTGCCGAGACGACGCTCTGTAAACAGCTAATTTTGAAGTCTTTTCGATTTGGGAGAGCAATAACTCTTATGTGAAAGATACTGTTTCCCGGAATACCTACATCGTTTGTTGCTGCACTATCTGCAGCAGCTTTTTTCTTCTTTCGAGCACGTTTCTTTGCATTTTTATTCTTTTTCTTGGCATTTTGAGCATCACCGCTTGTCTTTAAAGTCGAATCGTCATCACTGCTTTCAGTATCCTCGGTTTCAAATACAGCAAAACGCGAGGATGTAGCAATATTAGATCTAGCAGCCATTTTCTTGTCTGCCATTTTTAGGCCATTTCAGAACAGAAACGGAATGGATAGCCTCGCTTTCACATGAAGCTAAGAAAAAATGCGGAGGCAGAGGGCGGAGCATCTAATTTTGACGTTCCTCCGCACTCAACTAGTCTAGCATCTGCACGGAGGCTACCAATTTTCTGAAAAAATGTAGTCACAGAAAAGAGAGTTAGCTATTATGAGAGGCAGGTGTTATCCAGATTTGATGTGAGTAATCGGGGGGCATTGACGATAAGATATAGGTGGTTATCGTTCAGACAATAGTTGTTCTACTCTACCCTGGTATCATTTTCCAAATCAAGTTCACCGTTTTCGAGGGCTTACGGATTTGCCGAATCTGCACCTAGAAAGCAAGAAACACATTAGAACCGTATTTGAAAAAAGGGTTCCTTAAATGCAACAGTATATGGTCTATATGAAAATTAAGTTGAGCTATAATTAAATGAAATGATTTTTAAAATCGGCTGTTTCAGTCTTCTTTCTTTCTTTCAAATTTTTAGCGAATATTTTTATTTCGTTTGTTATTCCGAATATCATTCTCATTCTGTTCATATGAGATCGATCATCCAAGCCCGCTGAAATGATAGTTGTCGTATTAAATATTTTGGCGTTATCTTTTGATAGTTTTCCCATGCGCTATAGAAACAATATAATCTCGGCAAGTGGGGTAGATGGTTTAGTTATATGGAAACAATTGTCATTCCGCCTGGCGGATACCCAGCAGTACTCCATCGAGATTTTGCGAAAAGGCGCCCAAGCGCCTAGCTGGCCAGCTCGCCTAATTATATCAAAAGACAAACTTTATGTAAGAATCAGGGATTAGGCCTTTTTGAGAAAAATCCATCCCGATAAACGTTCTCTATATGAACATTTCCTTACAATCTTGGACAGTAGTTACTGGACATCAACTTTCGTGTATCATCTTCGACATCTTGTAATGTTGAAAGTAGCAAAAGGGTTTTGCCAATAATGAGAATTTAATGCATTAACACTAAAATTTCAAGGTCATATACCGAAAGGGCCCGAGTAGCTAATGTACACGAGATGGATACATCTCGATAGCCAAATCAGGGAAATCTACTTTTTGGCTACAGTCAGAATGCAACTCATATTGCAAAACAACTCATCCCCCGTACCATAGATAGCAGAGCCAGAACTATCAAATACTTTTACCAACAATTTCGTGTTGCAAAACACTTTTCACGGGGTAGCTAGTACTACAAGAGGGACCATGAACTAAATATATTTGGCAATTTGAGAGAGTGGAATGAAATACACAGGGCAACCTAAAGTAAAGCAAAAAGGGAATGTGTACCACAGAGTGTCCAAAGAAAAATTAATTATTCCCAAATCTGACTGTTGCACGTGTAACATGTGCATGAGTCTGCATTCGCCCCTGAATACAGTAATTTACCTCAGCAGATATTTATTCCCACAAAGCACAAACATTTTAGCAGAGGAAATGACTGCAGAAAACTCTGTAAACTTCACCACACAGTACCAAAGACCATGACCCCAGAAGCCAGCAGAGAAGCCACTTAGAAGATCCTATATCAGTTAAAGTCAAAGAAAGTTTGAAAATAGGAAAATTGGATAAAACAACACACCAGAAAAGAGGTACTAT
>JAACYV020210756.1:0-22746 GCA_009936425.2 Chrysaora fuscescens | reverse complement strand
CAGTGGAGGGTGCGAAGTACAGTGGAGGGTTATCATCAGTACAGTGGAGGATGCGAAGTACAGTGGAGGGTTATCATCAGCTGTGTGGAGGGATATCATCAGTACAGTGGAGAGATATCATCAGCACAGTGGTGGATGTGCAGTACGGTGGATGGTTATCATCAGTACAGTCTTTTTTCGGTCTTCTGTGCAAGGAGTGGATTGTAACCAAGTATTTTAAACGCGCTCGATACCGCTGCGCGGCATCTTCGCTCAAGGGTCTGTGTCATTTCCATTTACTCAAATCACTGAAACCTCGATGAATTTTTTTAAATAATTATTAGATTTATTTCTAACTTGTTCGATGCCGTTGCGCAGCATATTTGCTGAAGTGTAATTATTGCGCTTGCTGAGGTGTTTTTGCAATTTTAGTTTTTTCTGTTACGTTTCGTTACGCTATTATTGGGGGTAAAAACCTGCAAAATTTAGTATATTTTTGGTTTTTTTTTTTCAAAAAGAGGCTGTGTCTGACACCCGCCAACTACTATAGGAAGTCTTAACATTTTAATACAATCATAATGGAACACGACCCGCCATGTTTATGATATTTGACTTGTCTGGGCCTACTCTATTTCTACAGCCCTATTTAAGAAATCCCTCAAAGCATTTATTTTCATCTTTGCTGAATGCATGAAATGCTCTCACGAGCTGCTCACGAACAGTAACAATTAGAACGTACTAACTATGACACTTACTACTAACTTCTAACCCACAGCCACAAGAAGGAGATTGCGACTTTGTCTAAACTAAATATAATGAAGGAAACTGGGCATGCGATGCACCGGCTCTTTGTTGCCTACGTAACTAATTCCTGTACCGTCGGTGATTAACACCGAAATAGCCAAATTTCGGGACCAATGCACCTGGCCAGCAGAAAGCCTGTCAGCAGACCAAAATACAAAAGAAATCATAAACTCAAAAACTCATAGAAAGGTATAGTGAGGGGAGATGGAGCGAAGACCATGCAACCTGCCTTGTCCTAGCCGCCCCTAGCCGACTCAGAAGAAGCTTGGCTAACCGACCATGCTGCATAAATCTTCAAGTCCAGAATGCAATGCTAATATTGCGTATTGCGTTAAATGTCGGCCTTAAATATCGGGGGCCCTATTTTTGGAGAATTTTCAAACCATTTCCCTGAACTAAACGGCATTCTTCTCCAATCGGCACCCCGTTTACAGTAGCCTACTGTATGTGGAGAAATCAGCTAGAGATGCAAAATAAGAAGAGGTAAAAGAAACTCTTAACGAGATTGTCTAAAAAATACGAAGTAAGAAGTAGAACATATATGTGTGTATTAATAGACATTTAATAATCTTTGAGAAGTCTTGTGAGCAACTCTTTAAGGAACGGTATTCTTCTCCAAGGAGTACACTGGATTAGTAGAGCAACATTTAAACTTCAACCACTAGATTACGTCCTTTTTCGGATGTTTTAAGCCCTTTCGTTTCCTCTCCAGAGCTCCGAGGCAAGCAAGCACCTTTTCGGAAGCGAGTCCGGTAGTGAACCTAGGAGTGAATCCGCAACCCAGAATATAGACATTTCAGCTCAGTGAAGTCATTCCATATCCATAACACAGAATAGGGATTACTAACCCTAATCCCTATTCTGTGTCCATAATATCATCATCAAGTTATCTGTTTTCGGAAAATATGGCCCTGCCAATTACCGATGGGCCTGGGCCAAATACTGAAAACTCTATAGAAGAAAAGCATGACAACAACAGCCCAGGCTTAATGTGGAGAATGTTACTTGGAACCATTAGAAAAGGTTTTCCTTATGTTAAACAACTAAGAACAGATCAGCTGGCTGAATGGATAGACAATAAAAACATGATGAAAAACATCTTACTGTTGGTAAGTCATATGAAAGTGATCAATGATAAAAACGGCGGGAAGAGAGGTGTTTTGCAACAACATTTTCTCGCAGATATTTAAGGTCTTGTTTAGGCTAGTTTACCAATGCAAGGAAGGTTCACACCACTGGCCCACACTTAAAAGAATCAGCTACTGGACGATTCTCCACCTCACGTGGGGGCTTGGAAAGAGCCAAGATTATTTTGGCAGTCAAGTCAGTCAAGGGATGGAAGGGCGAGTTCGGCACAGTGTGGTATTGGTTTAATTGGTGTCCAGACCACCTGTTGACTGGTGCAAAATATGTTTTTCATTTGTAACTTTTAATGGGGATTAATAAGTTAATCCTGGTTAATCACACATTAGACCATTGCCACAGGTTTGCTGGTGAATTTCTGGCTTGCATCATAGCCATTTGTTTTAATCTTGTTGGCTTAGGCCCAGCAGCCATTTGGCATGATTTCGATGTGTACTAATCTTAGAGACCCAAGTTCGTGCATTTATGCATTTTTTGAATAAACAAGTTTCACAGTAGTTATTCCAGTAGGTATTTCACCAAAGTGTTATTTCCCACCCTCCTCTTCCTTTTTTTATTCAATGCACAATAACTGGTAAAATGTTTAAATACATCTAGGATATTAGAGAAACAGATGAATTTGCTGTGGGTACCATTGATGGTGCCTTAAATGTCAATCCTGATGCCTCTGACAGAGATTTCATATTTGAAAAGATTTATGAAAAAAATGATGGTAATCTTAATTATTTTTTTAATTGACTGCAAATTCATTACTGTAGTGCTACTTGATCAACCATGATTGTGTAATAGAATAGGAAAAAAAAGAACAACTCTAAAAAAAGTGTAGAGGTTCCTTATCACAACAACACTTTAAATTCAACACTCCAAATCCCTTAACAAGTATTTTTGTTGCTTTGTTAGACTTACCTCAAGTAAAGACTGTAGTCTGCTTTTGTTCAGTTGGTTATCGATCTGCAAAAATGACTCAGATATTACAGAATGAACTACAAAATGAAGAAGAGGGGGACAAATATACTGTTTTCAATTTAGAAGGTAGTCTATTTAAGTGGGCCAATGAAGAAAGAGCCATGGTTGATAAATTTGGTAACAAAACTATATTTTGTCACCCTTACAATGTAATTTGGGGCAAATTTCTTAATAGCAACTTAAGGAAATACTCAGTTTGAAAAGAAAGATAAGCAAATTGCTAGCTTTCCCTTCCATGTAAATTGCTTAAAATGGACAATTACTGTTTATAGTAATTCAATAAAATTATTCATTTCATAATAGCTTGGTTTGTGAACAAGGAGACATTATTCATTATCACTTGCCTTGTATATTTTATTTATATGGAATATTTATATAGAATGTAGATCGTAGACAAACTAAAGACAAGACGCAACTTTTTCTGTTACTCTGAGTTTCTTGTTGTTGTTTTGAAGTTGTTGTTTTTGTTGTTTTGAAGTTTCCAGACGTGCCTTGATAATCCAGTGGGGCATATTTTCTGTTTCTGAAAGATAGTTTGTACACTACTACACACCAATGATATTCCACAACAATAGATCAAACTTCCATCCTAGCGCCTCAGGTATATATAGGGCACCGTGTAGATTATTTTATTAGAGTTTTTTCATTAGAGTCTGTCTGAAGATCATGAATACCTGAAACTCAGAGCAACGAAAAAGTAATGTCTTGTCTTTAATTTGTCTACCATCGACAATCTATAATGCTCAACATGTTTATGTTTTGAGCACTTTACTGTCAGAATAGACACATCCAGATATATTTAGCTCTATACATTAAGGTTTCTAGCATGTCATTGATTTTTTCATCTCATTAATTTAACAGGACTGACTTTTTAGGCTACCTGTTTCATCCCAGAATTATTTTCATTTTGCAAATCATCAATTCAATATGCATTCATTGACTTAATAAATTTGTTAATAGCTGCTCTGTTGATGATGTTTTGACAATGGTGTTAAAATTGAATGTGTGAAACCTGCCTTAACAACAAAAATAAAATAAAAATGATGATGATAGTCCCTGAATCCAATCCTTAAAACAAAAAAACAAACCTGCATTTTTTCATTTAAAATCTGATTCTAGGCCCGCAAAAAGTGAAACTCAGAAAAATTTGGATGATATGTGTTGTTCTTCATCAATGACTGTGTGGTTTCCTAATTGGGAACTATAGAGAATTTAAGCATATTTTACTGTATTTCTCAATATTCTTCAAATTTTGCTAGATTGGCTATAATAAACCTGAATTTAACTTAAAGCAAGATTTGGCTCTTAAGACAATAAGTTCAATAATTAAATTCCCAGAATAAAAACGCATGGAAGATTAGTGATGGAAATAAAATAAGAAGTCTTTGTTGTGCTGTACATTTGATATAATCAACGCCTTGAGATACATACACAGTTATCGAATTCGGTGGGGTTTGGCTGAGGTACAGAGTTCTGCATTCCATTTAGTACTTTTAAAAAATTTGGGTCACTTAATAGCTGTGATTTTGATTTCTCCAGGTTTTATTGCTGACTCAACTATACTAAAGACAAAATGCAGGCATCCAAATTTGATAAAGCTACCATGATGCAACACTGCAGTTCCTTCCCATCCTGCACCACTGCCACCAATTAGACTAGATCCACTGGCTCTGCAGCCACAAGGAGTAACAATACTCTCAATTCCAAGTCCCTTTGTAGTTTGACAGAATGGCACCTTTTTTCCCTTTTCGCAGAATTTTGAAGAATTATCAATTCTAGCACTACTTGATGTAACGTTTCTGTTTGGTTTGTCTGAAAAATCACACGAGTACAGAACATTATCAACTATTGTGCCATGCTCGCTGTAGTTCAATAGCTCAAATTGTCTTGTTTCCTAGAAGATAATGGTCAACATCTAAAAACCTTAAAAATCATCTCTGAAGTCGTTATTTATTGCAAAGAGCAGGCCACTGAAAAGGCTGTGCTTTCTCAAGAAGTTAACTTGTTTATAAAAATATGAATGCAATAACATAATTCATCAAAATAAATGTTTAGTACACCGGTTTTTCCCTATTATACCTATTTTTGTGCACATTTCAAGCATAAAAAATATCATATAGCCATGTTAAGGGCAGGGTAAGCACTTGTTCTACTGGTACACAAAACAAAACTATTTAGGCTGGCTGTTTGTATTCAGAAAATAGGGATTTTTAATTTTAAACAAATTTTTATGAATTATTAAAAAAAACGATTTATGACTTGAAGTGAGCATTAATTTTGGAAAAAAGAATATGGATGCCTAAAAGGTAAATTTTCATGGGGCCCTTGTAGCAAGAATGATCAAGAAATTTCAAGGAGGCTTACTTATTATACCTGATAATTCTACTTCATAGATCACTCTTGAATAGAAAACTTTCAAAAGATATTTTGAAACACTGAGCTGACTGGAAGTAGCTTACAGGAACACAAGTAAACCTTATATTAGGTACAATACTCAGGTACAATTCAGATTGATCGCCCTGATAAAATCAAATGCCGTGAGACAAGAAACACTAATTGTGGAATGAACTATCTAGTAAATATAGTTCTATAAATTTAATAATGCTATCCACTTCTAGTGGTCTTCCAACATTCACATATCACCAGCACAAGAATGGTAAGCAATAATAAAAGTATAACATAAATGCAACAAACCTCATCGAAAAATATGCATGAGTGCTTACTGGATATGTAATTACAATGACCATAAATCGGTAATGTGACGTCGTTATCAACCCCTGTATAAGAAAATCTGGGTTCAAAAAGCACATACAGATCCATAGAAATTAACAAACAAAACATAATCAAATTAATTTCAAAGTCATTTCCCCGTAATAAAAATAGACATGACTTCTCAAAGGCAGGTGGGAGAAACATGATGTTGTTGGATCAGCTGCAGGTGTGGAAAGTCATTTCAAATTTTGTGTTTTTAAAGAATGAAGAAGTTGTTCACTGACAAGAAGAAACCTCAGCAAGCTTGGGATGGCAGCACTCAGCTAATTGGTTTTCCTATAAAAACATCTGTTCTCCGGAATAAAGATCTAATACATAATCAATGAATTTGATTTCCTTCGGATGAAAATAACTTAAACAAAGCAACTAACACTTAGCATACTGAATAAAAACATTGAAAATTTGAAATCAATTCCAACAAAAGTAACGAAAATGGAAGGGGTAGCTTTAATACCTTGTCCAATGCTGATTGACCTATGAATCATTGAAATCGTCGGCCCAGCACTGAGGGAACAAAGCGCTGCTATAGCATGACCTAAAGGAAGATCAAGAATGAAACAAGTTATTTTATGTCAAAAGATTCTTCTTTAGTAAATAAGAATGAAAGAGACTGTAGTTATCCCTTTGAGCTTAACTAGCTCAAGAAAATGAAAGACGCAGTTTACCAGCTTTAATGTTTTCTGTTGACGTAGAAACAGATAATATGAACGTATATCTTATATCCTGATTCTGGTACTCTCACAAACATTGATACATATTTCAGTCGTTTCTCCTTACTTTAGTTGCACTTGGCATGAATTTAAGCAAGGAGAAACCGAAGATAAGTTTGGTTGTTGAATCAGAAGGATTAAGAGAAAATCTATTAACTGACATTTAAACAACTGTTCACAAGCAGAGACTCGACAAGAGGGTAAATTTTAACAACACTGCTGTGGTCTATGATGCAATTGCATTACGTTACATTTTAGCAAGAAAAGGCGGATCGTTCAATTGTCTGAAAGTTCCCTATTTTTTTTAACAGAATTTTCCAGAGTTGACGCAACCAGGATAGATTGGCGATAAAATAGACTGCTTCCTTGGTCGCTGTCAAAAATCTAAGATTCAATGACTATTGCAACAATTTTTGAATAGCTATATTTTTTGGACATTCTGATCACTTCCAATGGGTTTGTTTAATCATTGGTTATTATTATAATTTTTATTAACAAACCTACTTAGCTATATTATTTTGTAATTCATTGATGGACTCGACCGAAATTAATGAAAAAATGACTATTCATTTGAAGAATTATTAAACTCTGAATCGCATACTACTAGTCTTTTTTATTGTTCCTTTCTTGCGTCTTAAAGACAAACATGGAATCCTCTAAATTTAAAAATCCGATTTTGGCCTGTCTGCCCTAGCTTTCGTATGGTTTTAAATTGTCCGTTTTCGTTACTGAGCTATCAACCTCGAGTTACGTCATTATTTTACAGAGAGGCTAGGCAAAACCCGTCCGACCATTTTCAATCTAGTAGATGTGATCATTGAATTGAATAAAAAAATTTCACTCATGCATGATTGGCTATAAAGACAATGCTTTTTGAAAATTTTGGAAAAACCTGTTTTCGCAATTTTTTCAGTTGGCAAACCGGTAACCTTCAATGTTTCGTTGACAAGTGTACGCTAGAAACGTAGCATTTTGTTGATTAATTTTTAAATTATACTTTTAGTCTATATTTGAAGTTTTTTACTATCGCTATCTGGTGCCCTCACGCAAAATCAATTTCATACGCTGAAAATATTGAAGAGATTTAGGATAGCAAAAATAATTCTCTATATGCGCATAGATCTATAACAGTCCCGTTTTGGTACGCAAGAATCCCGCAAGAATCATTGGCGGGTATTTATTTACCTCTGGGCTTATTGTTTGCAAGAATCTCTTGAATATTTGATGCAGTTATCTTCTTGTTTACTGTTTGTGGGGCCTATAGCAACGAAACATAGGATACAGTCAATTCAAAGATTTTGGGAACCAATGAGGGGTATTATAAATTCAAATTTAAGCACAGAATACAACTTGACTGCTGTATTTACTTGAAGTCGGATAAGAGAATAAAATTTATTTACCTTTGTTTGCCCGAGTAGCTGCTGGAGCCGTTGAAATGCCAGAACTTTAACTAAGCGTTGATCCAGCTGAGACAGCAAGGGGTCTAAATAACGGCATCATAGGACAAAAATATGAATTGAGAGAAATAACAACAACCAAAACCAAAACTAAAATATTCCTACATCATGATTTAAATTTGTCTAGCCCCAAACAATCGCTCCACCAATAATATGTGGATTCGTTATGAGGTCATATTTAATTAAAAGACTTGTAGAAACTCTGATTCCAATGAAACCTTTGGGCGGGAAATAGGTTACTGTTAAAGAGTGTTTTACTCCCTAATTCATAATAAAACGGGACTGTTATTTCACTCTAACATCTACGCAATAAAGAGAAGTTTCCCTTTTAAACAGAAATTCTAACAACTAATCTGCGGTTTGATCAACTACACCCAAAAATTCTTTAACAATTGCAGGAATAGGCTACAATCAAATCATCTTTGAATACCTTGTAGGGACTCAGAGGTTATGCTGCTCACAAAATGTGGTGTACCAGATGTTTGAATCGTCTGCGAGTGAGAGGAACTCTTGATGATGACAGATTTGGTACCTGATCCACTAGAACCTTGTGTCTCACCAGTGGATGATTGTGGTGCAGTTCCTGGCTCAGAGGAGGCTAATACAGACTTTCCGCTGCCAATGGATGACTGAGTTGCTAATATGATAATTTTTGGCGAAGAAGTTGGGATTGACGCCTTCTTGAACGAACTAGCAGGAGTCGGTGTAGCAATTTGCTGTTTTGATTGATTTGAGCTTGAAACTGGAGACGGTACAGACCTTTGCTTTGGTTTCTGCTCGTCAGATGATTTCTGCATTTCGTTCCCAACATTCACTGATCCCCCTCCATTATCTTGCTTCGAGCTAAAATTTCAAAATCGATCCTGAAAGATGAGCTCGATAAACAACGCAATCCAAAAATATTGTGCACAATTGTTTTGTATATCTTTTTTCCTATATTCTATTATTTAGTTATTCAGACAATCAAGATAGGCAAAAGCTGCTTCACAGAGAGTAATTTCCTTGGCAGCTAACAATAAAATCAAAGAACACCCTATAATCGTAATAAATCAATACAGGCGTGATGTTTGCTGACAAATGAGATAAAATGGGTGGTGTTTGCACGTTCCAATAACAACATTCAATGACAACCTTGCCATTTCTTATGACATGCAGAAGTGGCATGCATGTCCAACGACTGGTAGTAAAAAGCAAGACATGCATTGTTATACATCTTGTTACCTAAGGTCTTTACTGCTATCATCAGCATCATCATCAAGCAACATTTTCTCGTTTGCTTCTAGGGATATGTCGGTAGTTTCCTCGGCTTTTTCACGGTAAATGTCAGGTTTACTCTCGACAATTGGTGTCAATGATTCTGTTTTAACAATAGCGCTAGCAGAAGGCTCTTTTTGAGGCACCGAAGCCTTGGTGATCTCATTAGCAATATCACATTGCAAAGACACCAAAGATTTTAACCACTAAAACAAAAAGAGCTTTTTAGTGGATAAGAAATAGCTGACAAAGAATACTCTTAACATCACACTGGTCATCTTCGGCAAACAAGGAAAAGTGGGTATGAATCATTCAAAAGTCATGTGTAGTGGAATGGAATATAAGATTTCTACCAGACGACTAAAACAGGGGCTATCTTGTTTTGGTATTCCTATATTTGGAAATGATTTACAAATATTTAATATGCATAGTCTTCTAATATATATCTTGAGGACTATATAAATGTAACTAAATTGTATCCTCATTGGACTGTCATGATTCATGCATTTCACCTAGTTAATAGCTATCTCTCTTACGCCATATTGGCATATAAGATAACAAGGTAGTTTTGCAGAAAAATAAGTAGTATATCAAGATATGAACTGCAGCAGCCAGTCATTCCCTAATAAGGTTAATCTGACACTACTTTCGTCATATCAACCAGACATCCAAATGAAAGATAACTGGCAAATGATTTCATAAAATAGATAAATTGTGCACACAAATGATTGCATACTTCGTCTTGTTCCGACCGCGATGGTAAGCTCAATGGTCTTGCATAAGGGGGCAAAGGTTCCATCATCCGCTGTATGTATGAAGGAAGTTGGAGAATCGTTGGTTTCTTGTACTCTTGTTTGATAGCGTTGGGTACCTTCGAAATAGGAGACCCAACAAAGTAGATGAAAAGGAGCAGTATTTCAAGGAAAAATAATCAATCTCGAAACATTACAAGGAAAAATAAGACAATACGAAATTTTCGTACGATCATTCTTCTTTGAATTTTCTTTTTCCGATTCGACAGGATTCTTTCTCTACAAAATGAAACTTTTTTTGTAAATTATTTTGTAACGAATAGAAAAAACAATAATTCATTATCAAAAAACGTATCTTAACAAAGTAGCCCACATACTGACGAAGTTACTTTAAGTAGTCCCTAAAACAAACATGTGACCATTAATTCAAAGACGTTATAGATTAGAAACATCTTGTAAAAATGAGACAAGAACTTGAAAGGTACAGATATTTTAAGCTATATTTTTTAACTTAAAAAGACTTGCACAATTTTCCGATGGATATTCTCTTTAACTGAAATGTTGCGAATATAACAGGGTGATCCACTGAGGAATGATTTGAATAATTGGCAGTAATTATTTATACAAATATTGAAAAGGATGGAGAATCAAAGATTTGGATCAAAACCAATTACAACATAAACAAAGAGTTATGCAGAATAAATCATGATTCAATCAATTGCCTTCTTGCCGACTTTTTAAAGTCAGTTTTTATTTCGTGAAAATAAAATGCATGCATCATTCAATACAAGGCAATATTTGCAGTATGTTTCTAGAGCATTTATGTTCAAGACATTTGGTCGTAATAGGTTCTGCGATGTTTGAAAATATCCGCTAAGATCTTTATATTCCATTAACATTAAGACAGTAAATAGGACTAAAAACACAATTGCTTTATGCATGAAAGATCAAAGACTTTTGGAACAATCCATTTGTACAGCCATTACCTCTTTGCTCGACGTACAAAGTTCATGACAATAGTATTCTGATTAATATTTTTGCGAAGGTCTTCTGTTAGATCCATGCGAACACAATATCGAGGATCTTTCAAACATGTCTGAAAGAAAGAAAAATCGCACTCCTTTCTGAATGATGGCATCAACAATAAGTACACAATAAGACCCCGTTTACACGAGTAGGCTACGGATCCAAACGACCCCGTTTACACGAGTCCTGGTATCGGAGCCAACTGGATCGGATCCAAGTGGCTTCGCTTCGAAAGCGGACTCAAACTGGTACGGATAGGCCTTGCGTTTACACGGGACCACCTGGATCCGTACCCGTTTAGGTCCGCTAACCGTACCCGTTTGGGTCCGCTTTCGAAGCGAAGCCACTTGGATCCGATCCAGTTGGCTCCGATACCAGGACTCGTGTAAACCGGTGGATCGGATCCAAATTGATACAGATAGGCAACGAGGCTAGAAAATTCCTTAACTGGAGGCGTTTTTATAATGCTTCTCTCAGGTTCTTTCGTTCAGTTGGCGCCAAACACAGAAATTTAATATCAAGTTGAACATCGCGAAATGTTGTCTTCTTTCCAGTATTGGCCTAGTCCAAGCTTCGCCATTTTGTAATCCAGCACCTCTTTAAGGAGCAAAGCGGTTTCCTCATCTGTCCTATAAATATTTTGATCGTGCTTGATTTTGCTGCAGAATATATTTCTAATTATTATATTACCTTCTTACTGTTATTGTTAAAATTCAAACCAAAATAATTCTGTAATATATATCGTTAAGCCACGTCAACTGGGCACATGGATTTGATAGCTCTGTCTTGAGTTTTTTCATTGTGTCCGTCAGCTGATTTAACAATATATATGTTGCTTTTTCATAACTTTTTCTAATCCACAATTGATTATTAATATTATATTATATTATTTAAGCTACTATATAATATGACGTAATTTGTAATTAACTTGATTTGCTGAAAAAGTTTTTTGAGTTTGAGTTTGAAGCCACGGTATTCTCAAGTCAAGTATATCAATGAAATTAAATCTAGCTAATAAACTGTGCGAATTCGAAAATTTTTTTGCTTGGTTTCGCCTCGGAGAACAATGAAGGAAAGCGCGCGCAAACTATATGGGTTGTAAACGTGCATGCGTAATTGTTTTGGGTCCCCCTGGATCCGATCTCGTGTAAACGGAATCATTTTCGGATCCGAACCCTTGTAAACGCCCCGAAAAAAGTGGATCGGATCCAAATGCGATCTCGTGTAAACAGGGTCTAAATTTCAGCAAATTTTCCTCTCTCCCACCGGAATTGAAAGAGATTATATGAACAAAACCCCAAACTCAGAAAATTGAATTATCAACAGACAACATCCTACAAACCCTTTTCTTAGCAATAGAATGCACATATTAATTTTGCTGTATCTACAATAATATACGGAGGCAATTTGGCCGAAAAATCTAGCAAAATCCCAACCAGTAATTTAATGCTCATTCTAAACAAAACGACCATGAATAATCAAAATCTAATCGGCCTAAAAACAACGTATTTCAATTTCAAAACCTTTGCAGTCATATAATTATTAACATTTTGACGAGATTAACAGCAATTTATTTAAATCTCTGATTGAACCTTTTAACAGTTATCATGCGAATAATGACAATTTAGGCTGTGCCTTTCTGCTATTGTCGCAAAGTGATAAAAATTGCCTCCCCTAGTCTGTCATGTCTATGCACAATACCGGTTAATTAAACGTAAATTAAAAATCAGCCTGGTCGATTTAGGTAAGATCAATAAAAATGTCCTGTCCCCTGGCAGCAGCTAGAACACAGGCCCACTTTGCATAGAAATCTCTTTCAATAACTGATTGTGCCAGACTAATAAGTTACTGCTTCTCTGCAAGGGTTGGCACTTCTTGCAACCCTGTCCCACATATCCAGATCCTAAACTTCCTACCAAATGCATACGTCATCTGTGACGTGTGTACCTACAATTTTCGACCTACAACTACGTTACATAAGAATGTCCTAGATTCCCCTAAAACCATGATCATTGACATCACCAACTACGCAGCTACCTCTAGCTAGAAGATTGAACCACGAGCTCCCGATCTAACCCTTGGAATATGGTGAGTTCACATTTCAAATATGCTAGGTCTACTATGTCACTTTTTTCTATGATTGTCAGGGTCCAACAAAATGTCAAAATCATCAATTACGAGACTGCTACGTACTGCAAGTATGTTTTTCGCTTGCATAGAGCAAGCATAAATTCCCTGTCTCTAAAGAGAACTCGTAACTTTTTAAATTGCAGAGATGCATCTCCCAATAATATTGTATATTTCTAAAGCAGTCACATTTGTTTTCGTTCATCATTTTAGTTCTAAAAAGGGTCACATAATGATGTGATTAAAACTTCCACTTCCGGCCAAAATTAAAAATGGCCTCAAGGAAACTCTGATTTTCCATGGCCATTTTTGTAACAATAAAGAATTTTTAAGGAAAAATCTATATTGGCACGAAAAATATATATTAAACTAATAAAACTAAAAGTGTTTCAGTAGCAGGGTTTAATTACCTCGTAGTTTTCAGGATGATTTGGACACATCCACATGGCAGTAGGAGGAGAAACCATAGGAGGATGAAGGCAATCAATGTGGAAAATAAGAGGACAGAAATCACAAACAGCCATTGATTTTGGATCAGCATATCTATGAAAGGAAAGTTAAACATAACACCGTAAAAATATTTATCAAAACTTTGAAAATGCCTGAATATCAAACTCTACCTAACATTAGAAATAAATTGTTTAAATTCATTAGATCAAGAGCTTATAGAAATAAGACCAACAGTAAATTTGGGAAAGCATCACTAGAGCTTCTCCCAAATATAATGGCATCATATGGTGTGGTCAAGCCAATAAAATCTTATTCTGCAAGATATATAGTCCATAGTGAGGTGCAACAAATTTGTTCAGAATAAAGCTAAACTACTGACTGACTACACCAGTAAAGATAAACCTGATTCATCATAATATCAAAATATCTTACCGTGAGCAAGCAAAACAGAGTCTATCCATACTATCTTCAACGTCGTCTCTTTAATCAAAAACAAACAAGCTTATACATTATCAAAAAAAACAATTCAAGAACTTAAAATCTAAATAAGTATTACTTAAAATAGTATTTCCGAGTAAATCACTTTAAAGTGACCGCAATGCATTGGGCAAACAAAACTGAAATATCAAGCTCCGGGCCCAACCTTCAGAAAATGAAAAAACGATAAGAAAAAATAAGAAAAAAGGAAAAAGAACAAATACCAATTTATATGAATAAGGCTTGGAAATCTAAGCTTTAGAGGTACGGTAGATTTATGAGTCTTTAACATATTCTCAATACCTCTTCGCACTCTTTCCATTATCACTTGATTTCGAAATCCGAAATTTCCTATCACCTTAAAAGAAAATCAATACCAGGCTTTGTAAACGATATCAAGAGAGATTGTATCATAAGCTTATATCAGACTGCAGCCCCTTCCAACGTAGATTCATGGATAGATTGTTTAACTAAATGAAAATTGCGGTGATCAGAGTAGGATTATTTAACTGGATTTAATGAAAATACTCTAACGTATCGTATGTAAGAATAAATATATATCAAAAATAGACGATATGAAAAAAATGAATATTTTAAGTAGAATGCTAATTAGGCTTTCGTAAATAATTCTCTTACCAGGGAAAATGGTGCAATCTTGCAACTCAATCGGCAAAATAAATTCTTTTGGATTTTTATCTTTGAACATTTTCGCCAGATGTGGAAAGGCTAGCTCTGGTTTCACTATTAGCGGCTGAGAAACAGGCAAATCTGGTGATTTTGTCTCTTCACGCTGTCCATCTTGTTTTAGCTGTTTATCCTTAGAAAGCGATAGAGAAATAACAAATATCACCGACGAAAGGAAGAAAAGTGGATCCCTTGTTTAGCTTTACATTCAAGGGTACTGGGTACCAGGAAGCCTTTCAAGTCTGTAAAAACAGGTGAGGATAATGGCGAAACTCTCTGTAGTGCTAGATATGGGCATTCGGGTCACATAGGTCTGGGAATTCCACTAAAACTCGAAAATCCTTAAAAGATGCCTCAAGTCGCCACGTGAGCAGGAGAGAATTTGATCATGTCTGTGCCATGTTAGTGCTCTGCTTTTTTGGTGCACTCTTTGAACCCAGTCTAAACATAGGTACAATAACTTGGCTATCAAACAAGATACCGATACCGACACCGATACAGGTATAACAAATTGAATGGTTGTGGCCAATAGGATAGTATGTTCACATAAATGGCGATTAGCAATAATAGATCCCATTTTTGTGTAGTTTTAGGTAGGTCTTGTGGGGCGATATTAGCTACTTTGGGTGTTGCCCTCCATGGCTTTCTCGTTTTATACTGTGCATAATAGTTCACTCCCGTGATTTAAGAAGCCATTGAAAATGATCCATGATATGCGTATGGAATCAATTTTTGGTGTGTTTTAAAATACGATAAGGATTGCACTTTTTAGAATATCGGGGCACTTACAAAAGCACTAAAATAAAATCGTGATGCATATCAAGTATTGTTAACTACTTAAAATGACTCAAGCAGAAACGTATTTTAAAATGACTTTTGCATCTAGATAAGGACGGGAAAAAAATAGCGAGGACAGCTTCAACCAAGATTGTTTGCAGTGTGAGAGGAAAGCCACTGCAAGCCTCTTTTTGTTTCCAGGCAAGGACGAACATATTGTGTGGTTGTCATCTTCATCATAAGGACATTACCATTACTGTAGTAAACAACTCGCTATATTTCGTTTGTGGGTGCGATTAACATTTTTACCTATCTTGCTGTTAATGATATGAGCCGTGGCTTGTTAGAAAACAAACAATGTAGGTCTATATCAAAAGAGAATCCTCCAGACTTGGAATCAGCCAATCATTCACTTTCAGGAATACTGCATTACCACAAATGAGCTTGCAAAATGCTAAAAAAATAATTTACAAGTTGCAAATCTCATCACAGCTTTCATCATAATTCTATAGGGAGTCATCTTTCTAGCTTATTTCTTAACTCATGAATCTTTCCAGTATTACTCCGTCAGCAGTACCATCATCTCTTGCTTCCATTTCTCAGGTACTTGCTCTTTTCGTTTCTCTTTTTGTGCCTGGCCTCCTGCAAAAAAACTGTCATGTTCAGACGTTTCTCGATATAATGAAACGGATGGACACCAGAGCAGATACGCGTGTGTTCCACATCGACTTGGATAGCCAAGAATCCAAATAAACCTTCCTTTTTCTTGGCAAACTTCTTGCGCCATATTATTTTTCTGATTTCTGTCAACCCTTTTCCTTTGTCTTGGACTGTCCATCCGTGATATCCCACGTTTCATACAACAGGAACGTGCGATGATTGATTTTTCGTTACCTCTAAACGCAACCATTCTCCAAAAAACGCAAGTAAAATACGACTTCTTCCGTGAGAAGCAAAATTATGGACACTGCAGCAAGTATGACAAGTGTCCAGTAAAATTTGAAAAAAAAAACGGCTATTTAAAAAGGCGTCCATTTAATTCAAACGGTAAATAATCACTCGATAATAAAGACAAAGATGCACCATAAAGGAGCACAGTCGATATTGGAACTCTCTGGTATCAGCGACGCACTTTAGCATCATTAGTTCGCTGTAGACGTTAAAGAACGTGAGGGATAGTGGTCACTCTGTCACAGTCCAATCAGCGCTTCAAACAATTCCTGATGTCTTGCCTTTCCACGTTATACAGCCTTTCGCTGAATTGCAGAGCGCCGAACCAAGTGAACGGCAACTGGATGAACATTCACCACCGCCAGCACTGACATAAGTTTTTCATGTATTACGCCGTCAAAGGTTTTTCGAAATATGAACTTCGAGAACCGCAGAGCCTCATTTCCACTCATAGATGGTTCTGAGAACTTCACAAAATAACTTGCAAGTCATGGAAATGCTCATAATGCTATTGACCACATCATGGGGGACCAAAAAATTTCGGAGCTGGCTAACGGATTGCAGGTCGTATTGGGCGTACATCCAACAAGGAAAAGGCAAGTCTGAAGATCAATGTTGAAGCACTAAAAGGAGAAGAAATTCGCACCCGATTACAGACCATGATTGCAGAACGAGTTAGAAATGGACGTTCAATGGAAGAACTGGTAAATATAGTGCCCAAGGCGTCACTGGATATCTGTGGAAGAATCACACGAAAACCTAACCATCAGACAGGAAACACTAGAATTGTTGGATCGTAAGCACAAAGCATAGGGAAACGCTGTACAACGAGCTTGTAAAAAAGGGAAGACTGGTTAACACGAGTGCATAGAAGAAACATCCATCACGTATCAAGGACGAACAAGAGCAATCTCTGCATGAAGCAGGCGAACCCAAGAGGCGCTAAGAATATGCAAGAGAACTGTTTGGCTCTGATCTGCTAAGACACCTCAGTGACAACATATATGAAAGTCAAGCACCTCCCACACGCGATGACGTCCACCGAGCAATCAAATTACTAAAGAACGGAAAGGCATCTGGTACTGATGCAGTGCCTTCAGAGTACCTGATAGCAACTTGTGGAGTTGTTGAGGTGTTTGAGCACTTCTACAACGCAGTCAGTGACATATGGGGGTCAGGCGAATGATCAATGAGTGCCACACTATCGCGCTCTTTAAGAAAGGTGCTGCTCCATCTATCCCACCCTCGCTCTAATCTCACATGGAAACAAAGTGGTTGTTCATCTAGTTTACAGCAGCGAGGTTTTAAACGTATTATAGTTCACCTTATGGTAGCGGCGAGGTTTTTTAAACGTATTATGCCAGGTTCCTGTGAACGTGACACTATCACAAAATTCAAACACCGTAAAACTTACACATTAAAAAATTACAGCCCACACACACACACACTTAAAAGTATGGCTAAATCTAAGTAACTGCTTTTTGACAGAAACAATATAATGCACAACAAAAAAGCAAAATAATACATACTAATCGTAACACAGCTTTGCATTCATTACATATCCATTCACCAGTTGGTATATCATCCTCCTCTAAAGGAGGGTCACTAGAAAGATGAAATAAAGTTTGAAAACTCAAAAATGAATTAAATATATGACAATAACAACAGTAAACACAGTAACTCATTCCTAAATATATACGCAATATCTCATTTATTCCTTCCTTGTCTTGCTCATTTGACATAGAAAAAAACGTTGTAGTAAAATTATAAAAAAAATAAATGACTAACCAACACTGGAAATGGAAAGAAGCTGGACACCTATCACAGCAAAGAAGATCCCCTCCTTCATGGCAACTATCACAGCAATCCCTGTTTATAGTTTTGCCACCATTTCTGCCACTATTTCTACTGCCATGTCGTCTCACAGATGTTTGCCCTTTTTGCTCTTTCTCTTTTAACAACCTCTTTCTTTCCTCAGCTGAATGAGGGGGAGCAATAATGGCTTGTATTTGCTGAAGAAGAAGAAAATTGAATGACTCATGCTAAGGTCTTATAAATACATTTTTCATAACCAAATGCCCCCAGGCTGAGAAAAGAATATCCAGCTTTTTCTGTTCTATTCTGAAGACATTCTTAACCCAACAGAATGTAGTCAATGGATATCAATTGGCAGCAGAGTTTTTTCTGTAATTGTCTTCTATTGTGAGGTGTATCAATATTACCTTTCATCAAAGTCTGAAAATGGAGGTTTCCCTGACTCTCTAACTGAATTTTAACATACATACATACATTTAACATACATTTTAAAAAGAAACATTCAAACTTAGATATACACTATACCTTTTAATCAAAACAGTCATAAAAATTTTCAGCACTTATGTTTGCATTGTGTGGCAGAATCAGGTTTTAATGCAATGAGTTCTTTACTTAGCCTCAATCACTACGAAACAACAGCCTCAATCACTACGAAACAACAGCCAGTCTCTTTTTTCTACAATCAAAGACCCTCATCACTTCACTTGTCGGTTGTGCATTAAATCTCCACAAATGGAGGCAATAGACCCTTATCACTTCACTTGTCGGCGAGAAAGGCTATTTTTTATGAATTAATTGCAGATAAATAAATCAGACTATTTCTGAGAGTATTTCATTTATCATAGCTGCAGTTACCTGATTGAAAATATGTTGTTTAACTATTTGGTTGACTCAACTGTTTCCTTGACTAGACTGATTCTTTCAATCTCAAACTAATGTTACAGTAGTAGAAGTGTATTGTCAGGTTTATTGGGCTTAGAATGGTAGTACAAGGCCTAAGTATTAGAAATGTCTTAGAACATAGCCAGATCCCCATAGGTGTTCTACTTCAAATTTTAATTCATACTTAGTCTTGTCAGTTCATACTTGGCAGTTCATTTGCTATTCATGAACTTGTACCAGATATCTTATAGTAAAAAAATTATCTCCATAAATGTCTCCTAAGCAATCATCAAATGAAATCCTAAACTGTCCCATTTTTGTGTTGTACAATGTGATTTCCTTTCAGATACTCCTTTTTATAAAGTGCCTGGGTTTTCTTCCAAACACTTCATGTTTATGACCAGGGCCTTATTCTCTATTATTTCTTTGCTATGAGTGCATTTTAGCGGCCCACTCAATCTCAAATCAGAAGTCAGTTTGAAACAAGCATAATTGTTAGGGTAAGTAGGGTTTAGGCTTAAAATTTTGTCTTAGCATTGAGTACCTGAAATTGCTGCCTGCTAAACTGCACTTGTACCCTCAGCTCTTTTATTCCAGGGAGCAGGGTTTCTCAATTATGTGAAAAATGTGTCTATAGTTTCTTTAGTGATATTGGGAAAGGCACACTCAAGAAAATGTTTGCGTTTGACAGTGCACACTTTTAAAAGGTGATTGTGACTGTGAATTAGGTAATGTCATGATAAGTGGGGTTGGTTTATTTGTGAATTCTTTAACACTTGCATGTCATGTCACTGGGATTGGGCTATATTATGATCGGCGCATTGAGTGAACAGATTGTTCTTACAAGACATAACTGTTTCACATACCTCCATTATGCCACCAGACGTATCCATGTCATACTCTATCTTCTCCATACCGGTTTAAGCTCTCAAAACTGCGCCCATAATCCTGCTTTTGAACCGAATATAAGGCCTAGAATGGAATCTCGATCTCGATCTCGAAATAAGCAATAAATAACCTCTATTCCATTCTTGCCTCGCATCAATCTCTATCAACTGGGCTTTGACTGGGCTATCTTGCTATCTATATTTCTGGTTTCCGGATTCATCCCCGGGCTCACCTCAAGGTTTGCGAGCCATGTTTGGTGAAGAATAAAGGAAAGGAAAGATCTTAAAAAATTCGAGAAAATATAATCCGATAGATCTACCAGTTTCTTTTGTTGTGAAGTGGAAAAAACTGTCTCAGAAACATGAAAAACAGTAACACAGATCAGGGGGCGGATTTAGACTATTGGCTCTGTTGCACTGCCAATAGTGGGGATTTTCAGAAATGCTTTTTAAGTACTGTAATTACTGTTTCCCTGTGGTTATGAAGCTAATTTGCCAACTTGTGGAACTCCTTGGAAAGTATCGGTTCTAATGCCGTTTCATATTGTCTTTAAAATTCGTAAATATTTAGAGTAGTTCCCCTTATGTTGGCAAAAATTTGTCGAGATTTTAATTGCTTTAGTATCCTAAGTGCCTTACAAGTGTACAATTAGAAGGGAGTAGCCTACCGTGCAACAGTTGTTCTGTTGGCAACTAATTACTAACTATTGGCAGCTCGTCAGTTACTCCCGGATATAATTTTCTAATATAACGAGCCATTGTAACGCGGAAAAGTATCTTTGTATGCAAATGAGATCCATCCAGGCTGTGCCAATAGTCAGACACAATCTGCAAATAGTGCCAATCGTCAGACACAATCGATTAACACAATTGTCACAATTTGTTAAAATGAATACTTGATAGCCTCAGTATTTGTTTTCAAAGCTGTTGAACTCAAGAATGTTGCTTAGGTAGTTAATAGTTAAAGATTTTGATTTAATTGAAATATCGATTGCTTACATCATAACTCAGTTAAGACAACCTACAGCATTGGTTTAAGGGGAAGATGAAATTTAGGGGGCTGCCCAATAAAAAATCCATTGTTTATTAGACTTTTGCCCCGACTTTAGGCTGATTTTCTGCCCGAATATGACTGATTTTGCACATTTTTGCAACGTTGGGGGGACTGTAGCCCCCCCCCCCTGCCACCTGTCTCCTACGCCCATGAACTAAAGTATGCTCAACAGTGATATGATTATAATGTGCATTGTGGAGTGTATTAGAAGTGAAGTTTAGGTGTATGCGTGTATAGATGTGACGATTTTTTATATAATTTCAAAAACAATTACAGAATTCTTAGAAAAAATTTCCATGAAGGTTGCAAGAAATTAGGATATAAGGCAAAGCAAACGAATGTGTTTGCTGCAGTAGCCAGAGACAGAGCAAGAGTGAGGTCGACTGCATTGAAGCCAAGTAAACCATCTTGAAAGAAAGAAATCCGAAAACTGAACAAGAAAAAATACGCGAAAGCTAGCAAATGAATCAAACACCGACGTGGAACGGAAGAAGTCGTACAAAAGAATCATGTCAAAGACAGAGAAGACTGGCATTGAAGAACAACGCAGATATTGAATAATTTCGTGAGAAAGACGTCAGAACTAACTGTTGGAACTCCCCAATGATGGAAGGGACGTTATATTTAGTCTGTTTATAATTTAGGCCAGGTCTACGTAAAAATTAGTTGTCGACAGGAAGTATTGCAAGCAATTATGGAGGTGTCTCAATGACAATAGTTCGTTGTTCAATTAAAAGAGGTAATTGTTATTATCGAAATAAAAGGCGTTACTGTCAAAGGTGCAGTCACGCACTATCACGAAAACATGCATAATTAGAAATCAGTGAAAGGTACCGCGGAAACATTGGTTCGTCTCGCAGTAGGTAGTAGTCTGTAAACGTATGCAGATTATTTTGACCGTTTGTGGAAGCCAATTCCGTATATCGAAATATGTTGAATTTATTCGAAACGAAACACTGTACACTTAGAAATTCTAAATTGTAGCCTAAAGCAATTTGTTAGAGGAGCTTACGGAGCTCGCTCGCATTCGGAACATGTTGTTTGCAGAACTTCATATATTTAAGGGCTTTTAGGAACGGTGAATTTGTGCTCACTAAATAAATCATCGATCGTCTTCCGTATGTTCCCCAACAACTTCTAGTTTAACGAGCAGGGAACACGGAGCCAGATAGAGAGAAACGATGTGCGTTTTATGTCAATAACTGAACTGAACTGAACTATATTATACATAACAACAATATTTATACTGGATACAGGGTATTGTTAAGAAAAGAAAAGTCCAAAGAAATAAGGTGCTTATTACAGAGAAAGTATACAATTTACAAATAAAGGAAAGAAAGCTGTTGCTCGGTAGCAATGTTTGTTTGCGTTGCTTCAGGCTGATTCAAGGGAATCAAGGAGGACTGTCAGGAGCCGGCCTGCAGTTATTATTCGCCCGATTGTCGCAGAACTTTGGGTTATTGTAGAATTATGTCGTAATCAATTAACGTATTGGAAATTATTGATTAGAGTGGAGGTTAACTAGCATATTCGTATTTAAGACAACAAGTAGATAGACTTGAGTTGATCATAGAGGATCACAACCTCGGGCTAGGTTAATCATACAGATCAACAGTAGGGTATTGTAAAACAACCAGTGTTTTACAGGACGTGTTCCAAAGGCGTCGAAGAAGTGAACAGATAAACGTTTAACTAACACTCGGCGAAATAACACGCAAACAGCAACTATTCTCCAATGACACGATCAACTCTTCGAACAACGTAATCAACCTAATATCA
>JAACYV020210645.1:6741-17927 GCA_009936425.2 Chrysaora fuscescens | reverse complement strand
TTCTACGTCTTAACTCATGACGTCATTCTTGTCTCTGGATCAAGTCAACACAAAAGAGATAAAGCTAACTACTAGCAGTAACAAACAAGCGTGCGCATTCCCGAACAGCAGAAGAAAAGCAGATGTAGCAGATTTATAAGCTAGCTTTTTTTGAATGCGCAATTACTTTGCCTAAAGAGAACATAATATGTCTTTACCCTGTGGATTTGTCTTTCTTTATCCTTATTTTATCATATTCAATTTCGCATTCACCGCCTTTTGATTTCTTTCGTTTCCTTTTCCAACAATCTGGGTTGATTTTTCTCCTTTCGTCAGCCATCACCTTAGCCTTCGTTGCAAAGTCCTTTCTTTCATCAGTACTCAGTGCCCGCCACTGCTCCCCAAGAACTTTACTTATGGCCCTGTAGTAAAGAAAAGATTATTCTAAATTATATATTAAATAAAAAATATAATGGCAAAATCTCATCGATTTGCAATAAATCATAGAAAACATCCGCAAATATAATTGAAATTCTATACGCAAAATCTTTGAGTTCATGTTATCCAGGAATTCAGAGAGTTTTTGCTTTTCTTGGTTCGTAGGCCCAGTGAAGCATTCTTAGTTGTTCAGTCTAGACCTCGAAATAATTACCAAAAACACCGATGAATATGCAGTATATGTTTGACGCTATTTGAAAAAGCCGACAATATAAAAAAAAACCCGAGATAAAAGTTCCATTACCATACTACCATATTTCTTTATTTCTTTCAAAGATGTATTAAATAAGACATTGCGAAAAATAAACTCAAGGCAAATGCTCTCGCAATACCTCCTTTTATCAAAATTTAAAGCATGGCGATACACTATGGCAAAACACTATCCCAAAACGCTAGCTAGCCAATAGGTAATCTTACAAATACTATTTGAAATAGAGATATACGAGTGTGAACAGTTGACATAAATGTTTAAATTTCCTAAAGCGTGACTACTTAGTTCAGTGGCATAGCTATTGGTTTTTTCTTAGTGCAATGCTCTGAAGGAATCGGGACAGCAGATAATATTTTGTAATTTTTTCAATAAATTTTAATTCATGATAAAACATTTTACAATACGGTAAACATCATAAACAGAACTTTCGAAAAAAATAACTAAAAACCAGCAATAAATAAATTGACCTGTTATCTTTGCCAGGAAATTTCTGAGTTAACTCAATTCGCATTTTCTTTGCAAAAAGCATAAATCCATTCATGGGCCTCCGTTGTTTCTCTTCCAAATTGTTAGTTTTTCTTTTCCTTTTCACCTTTTTTGCTTGCGGCTGCAAATTCTTGTTTTCTTGATGATTATTTTGGTTCACATGTCGCGACTAAAGAAAATTGTAAAATATCGCATTCAAAAATAAATTAAACCTGAATGCAACCAGTGAGCTCATGCTGAATGTTATCAAATGTATTTACAAAGCTTGGCAAAAAACATCGTTCCTTAAAACCGTTAGATCTTCAAGTCTATTGGGTCAGTGGATAAATATTATTGAAAAGACAACGATTACATAAAAAGCCTGCAAATTTACGTACGGTGTATAATGATTACCAAAGTTGCTTTAAGATTTGTTCCAATATAAGGTTTTTTAGTGAGACAGCACACAAGGCAAACAAGCACACCAAATATATATCGATAGCCCAACAGAACCTACCACAATTTCGTTAATGATTAAAATAGAAATATAAAAATTAGTCCTTTAAATGATAAAAAATTCTTACTATTGATGATTCGTTTGTTGGAATGACCATCGAGTAAGGTACGTCTTTAGAAAACGGGTCACCGGGAGAATATGTTGCTGTTGTTGTCGAAGATACTGATTCTGCAGCTGGCGAGCTAGCCGAAACGGATGTCGTTGACATGAGGGACATCGGAGGAGCTCTTTCGACTGACATTTCTTGACGCTGAGATAGTAACATGAAGAATTTATATTATTAACGCCGTCCAATAAGATGGAAAAGAAACCCAACTTCATATTGCTTCATCGGTGGTGCTTTTTACAAGAGTTTTAATACAGAGAAAAACGTTTAGTTAATAGAAATAGTTACTGCAAAAATACTAAAAAGATTAGAAACCACTAATATTGACAAAATGGTTAAAGCGGTTATGTGACGAAAAAGTCAAGCAAAAATTATTTAATGATATGAAATTTTATTATTCCAGGTTTTTATCAGCTACAAAATAGTATCCCATTTCAGACCATACCATTTGAAAATAAAACCCAGATAGTTGGTATGGAGACAGGAATATAGCAAAGTTAGAAAAGTTGTCTTTGGAACTAACAATATGTCTTCTTCATGTAACAGATATCTCTATTTCACCTCATCTCACCTCACCTCGCCTCGCCTCACCTCACAACACTATACTCGTCTCTTTAACCTACACTTTAACAAACATGACTACTTCTTCAATTGTACATCGCTCTCTGTCACAAGTTAAATTCAATTTCATTTCTTTCCATTTAAAACATATTGATCAATAACAAGATCAGATGCCTCATCTGGGTAAGGTTTTTCTTACCCTGGAAATTGATCCAGGACCTCATTTTACTTAACTGGAAGAAACATAACAAAACAACACACTGCAATACACATTAGATATTAATTTACCTTTGCCATTGCTGATAAAGTATTTGCAGCAGAGTTATCGCATGCACCAAAAGGAAATCTACAAATGAGAACATAGGGCGGATAAAGTGAGAAAATCAATGCAACTGAGACATAAGTCAAAAACAGAAAGGACCGACAAAAAAACATTTCTCATGGTTAGTCGCTATAAAATGGAGAATTATAATAAGTATTATTTGGTTGGGTATACGAACAAGTATTAGGTTGGAATTCTCCCAAACCCCTCTTAATGCATACGAGCATGCAAGAATTTTAATAAGCAATGCTTAAATGATAGAAAGAAGAGGGACGTCAACTACATTCCCCTCCAACAATTATATTACGTTTTAACACGTTTAAACTTTCGTAATGCATGATTAACACATCATCGACAATTAACTGTGTGGAGATAAGTGTAGCAGAAAAAAGATCTGCATGCATAAATGAGACTTTTAATCAAAAATTTGAAATGGAAAGTGAAAAATTAAGACTGGGCAAACCCTAAAGCAATCGATATTTACATAGAGCAATTGAAAAGCAGTAAGGAAATGTAGACAAAGTAAGGAACTCACGCTTCGGAACAAGCAACCAATGGCGACAAAGTATTTGAATTTGTCTCCTTATGTTGCGCAGACTGAATACAAATATCGCCCTTTTGCAGACATCGGAAAGGTATTCCATAGCGTACCATGGCCTCATTCGGACGTGGTGAAGACCAGCCTCTGTGCTTTACCAGAAAGAGGTGGTCAACAGGACACTTGACAAGTAACCGTTGCTGCCCAGGAGTGGTAGAATCGAATGTTATCACGACGCGGTCCTTTAAAAGGAAGACAGGCATTTGAAATCAATCTCCGAGTCAAAATACACAAATCTGGTATGAAATAAGGTACGCTGATGCGAAATTGGAAGGCAGGTTTGGAAACATCCTAGAAGACTTTATAATTGTTGTATAATTTACGCTATTTACAGTTCTTGTACTAGAAGTAGCTCCTTGCTTTAAAGCACACTTAAATCGACGGTTTCATGGACTTTAACGAGAAACAAGTAATTTTGAATTGATGAATACTCAGTCATGACAACAACTGTCTCGTGATCTGTGCTTCATGCAACAATGCAAGCCAGACGCTTCAAAAAACCAAAAGGTTTCCAACGAAACGGCCCGAAGTTTAGCTCTTAGACTATTCTTCATCATAAAGTAGACTTTTCACTGAGACCATATCGAGGACAGTCTATATACAGTTGGCCGTTAGCATTTGACGATTTCAAACTCTAAATAAAATTAATTAACTTCTTCAATCATCGTGAACGACTATTTTCGCGAAATCCAAGAGTAGCTATGATCCTTGAATGTGCCATTAATTGTATTTCTAAGGTCATAGCACTAGTAATGTAGTAAAAAGTGTTTTTGGTATCAAGATTTTGATATCCCTTCCCAACGAATCAAAATCATCGAGAAATATAAAATCAATGAAAAATGCTTGTCGGGAATTGGTAAATGCGCTAGCACCGCTTGTAGCCAGTAAATTCCATATTGCGATCTCTTGGATCGCTTCATCAAAGTTGTCATTCGTAACTACACTATTGTAAAACTAGCATTAAAATTGTATTGGTTATTGTTATATATTAATTTTTAAGTTCATTGGACAGTTTAAAGGGAAGAATCTCTATCGTAAATCTTAAGCAAAAAAGAAGAAAGATATGGCTGCTAACCTTGGCTCCTTTCGAGCTCACTATTATGTCTTTGATCTCTTTGATTTCAGCAACAGTCAGACCGTTGACAGCATAATTTGCCTCCTCGTTCCTTTTATTCAATAACGAGTTACAACAAGCAATATCCTCAACTCTTCGAAATTCCTCATCTTTGTTTTCGAATTTAATACTACATCCTTTCATAAAGCAGTGCCACACTGGTGTAGGCCAGGCCTGTGTGGTCCAAAATGGCTGCGGTGTGCTAACATTATCAATAAATGGAGAAGGAGGTAACGAAGACGTGGTGATTCTTCCTTCGCTTTCTTCTTCGTCTTGATTATGACGGGAGGTGTTCAGTCCAGAGGCATTCAAATACTACAAAATAAACAATAATATTGATATAGAGCTCTGAAAAAACATATCAAGGTTACATCAATGCTAATTTGTGGAACAGGCTAAAGAGCTAAAATAAAAACCATATGAGAGATGTATCTTTAATGATTGCTAAGGTTTACCAAGAAGTTCGGTTCAAACAGTTCTGTACACAAAAAGAAATTAAAGTTGATTTACCGGCGGAGGTTTGTCCGGAAAGAAGAACCTGGTGAAACTTTTTGTCATCCAGTCAGGCGTTGAACCGGCACCTAGCAGACCGGGTGTCAGTGTCAGCGGGAACGGACTTTGAACAAGAGGGCTGTGCGGACTGATAGCGAATTCAGCGAATTCGGTCAGTCGATTTACCTCTGGTGGAAGTAGTTTGCAATTTTCGTCCTTTTTTTCTTCACCAGAATTTGCAGGTGGTTCTATGACCAATGCAGGAGGTATTGGCTTTGAAGAACGCCGTTTTAAAATACCCGAAGACTCTATAACTACGAAGAAAATATAAATAATATTCAAATAAAACACATACCATTAAAAAACACATGTTGTGAAACTCAGCTACCAATAGAAAGACATATATTCTAGCTTGTCATCTATTCCTTGTCAAAAATCTTATTATTAGAAAAGAAAATTCATTCAATGGTTATAGTTTTTTTTACCATAATTTATCCAAATTGATATAGATTTCTTTTATCTCTAAAGTTTTTAACAATCTTCTTATTCAATTGGTGGCTTTTGTCAAACCTCTTCGAAACATATCACAAGTATAATATTTGAGCAGTTTTGTTGCAAAAACCAACAAAACTCAGCAACATAAACCAAAATACCTGAATTTCCATTGATGTCGGTCTTGGGTTGTGAGATTATTGACGGTGGCTCTTGCATGCTTTCCTTTTCTGCATTCTCCAATTTCGCAACACCGGTAGGATAGCGTCTGTCGTGCTGCTGATATCGACCATTGGCCAGAGTAATTGGAACCGGCTTATCTACTTTGTGTTGAAATTCGCTTTCATTGGCATTTTGACGTGAGCCAAAATCACTTCTCGTATAAGTGGGTTTCACAAATTCGTCAGACGAACTCTTGGGCGCAAACGGGTTTCTTGTTGGGGGACTTCGAGAAACTGTCTCGCCGGATTTTAGAACCGTGTAATCACGTTTACTTCCAAATTCACCCGGACTGCGAAACACGGTCTCATTAGACTTTTGATAATCATTTCGACTTTCGTACTGGTTCTGGACACGATGAAAATTGTCGGTCTTTGCGTGTTCTCCTCTATTCATTCCAAAATTTCTAGCTGGGATATCAAATCTTGGATAGCCTAACCTGGATGGGGTGTCGGCTCGAGAATATCCGATTACGGCCGGGTAGCGATCTTGTGGCACCATGGATCGTTGCGGGTAATAATCAGGAACCGAAGTCCTTCGTTGATGGTAATCACCTCTAAAACCTTCACGAAAGCCTTCTCGTAAGAAATCGCGATAGCTCGGCTTAGGACTGTAAGACTGGGAGCCTAATCTTACAGTTTCTATCTCATCAACACAACCATACCTACTGGCATTGCCCTCTGCACCATAGCGAATAGTCATTTCACTACTCCCAGGATACGAACCATAGCGCACACTGCTTTCAGCTTGTGATCCATAGCAAATGTTGTCATTCTCTTCATACGACCCTAACCTTGGATAATTGTTATTATTGCTGTCATTGTTATTATTTAATAGAAGTTCGCTTTTGTAGTCCAAACTATGGTCGCCTTTATAACCTAGGTTAGGCTCACTTTTAAAGACTTGATCAGTCTTGTAGTCGGTAATAGAGTGGTTCATTCGCAGTACCGATTCATGTTGTTGAGGACTATGTTTGGATATTAGTTGCTCGGGTGGCAAAGATGGAACGACACAATCATCATCTCCTGTTGACTCACTGTCTTCATTACCATTTGAAGTCTAAAGAAGAAACAACATTAACAACATATAGAAACATACTTATATTAGCAAAAACTAGACATAAATATCAATATTTAGATCAGAGATATAAATACATATTAAATAAACAAATTTCAATATAAATGTGAAATAAATATTAGATATAAATACTTCTTTATACTATATATTATATGATACTGATACTAAGACGGTACTAAGATGCAAACTAGAATCTTAGCCAAACAAAACAAGAAAGCCAGACTTTCCAACTAAAGTTTTCAACAGAGTGACTTACTATAAATATAAATATAAGATGTAAATATACTAAATCTAGATGGGTGATCTTATTTATGGGCATGGATTGGTAAGAGAGAATATAAAATTTAACCTCACGTATAAATATGTGGCAAGAGGTTTGCCACCTAAACCGACTCCACGTCTAATAATTTCTCCAAACACTTTTCTGACCGGTTTTTACTTGTAAGTTTCACTCCACAGTGATGGTCACGCTGATATGTTAGGGAATAGGGTGCATTCTGTCTATCATTCACCTCATTTGCTTCGGCCTTTCCACTCTTATGCTGTTATCTCAACTCAAAGCTACATCGACTTCTCCCGAAAAACAGTCAGTCTACCTTTTATGTACCTTTTCAAACATTGGCCAATATTTTACGTTAAAAGTGAACAGAGGAGTGTCGACCCAACGTTGCAAATAAAAACATCCACAATGCAAAATCATTTACAGGGTGTAGAGATGAACTTTCCTGTTTCGACCTTACTTCTTTCGAAGTGAGTTTTACCTTTACAGAGAGTAAATCGAATTATAACATATATTTGTATCTGAGTTGTAATTCTCTATTTCGGAGCCTTTTGACTTAAAGCATTTGTTGACCATATTTTAAAAAAGCCTTTGCAAGCAAGGCAAAATGACAAGAAAATACCTAAAACTCGATCACTAGTTCAGTGAAAAACCACACAGAAAGAACTCAAGAAAGTAAAATACCTCGTTATGTTGACCAGCCATGATAGCTTTTGCCTTTGATGCAACAGGCTCAATGCTATGGGACTTTCGGAGGTGGTATTTAAGTCCATTGGCACTTTTAAACTTTTTCATGCAACATCGACACTGATGGGGCCTTGGGTCTGATGCATGTGACTTCAGATGGTATCTATAGCCCGGAGAAGAACGAAAAATTTTACCACATCCTTCTGCTGGACAGCGAAGGATTCTTTTTTCTTGGGGCCGCACCTCAGTTTCCTGAAAGATGACAAATGAGATTTTTGTGATATATTCTATACATGTCAGATTTCCAATACGCATGTCAGACCTAGAAATACCATCGAACAGGTAAAAGATATTGCAAAGGACTGAAAAACATAAATTAACTTCAAAATACGGCGATGCATCTATTTGCGCCTCCTTGTTCTTAAAGCCTCCGAAAATAAACGCTCCCTTAAACACATTAAACTCATATTAAACGCCCCTTCTATTCAATGCCCACTATTGAATGAGGTCTATTTGAAAAACCACTAAGACATGTTTCTACTAAACATATTCATTCATTTTGTTGCCGTATTATTCATATACTGGAAGGTTCTATGGCTTTCGTTTTCGTTAATAAATCAATAACCCCCCCCCCCCTCTAAATTGGCAGCCTAAATTAACTCCTCCAAAGACCTTTTAGAAAACGTGTCGGGCGTTAATTCGATGTATTTCGGTGTTTGCCTAACTGTATCGCCTTGTATTTTGCTCATTCATCAAAACAAGATTTTCATAGACAACAGCGCAATTGAAAATAAAAAATCTTCAAAATTCCCCTTTCTTGAGTTCAAAGATATTTTTCTAAACCCGGAGCATAAATTACTACTACAGTGGCTTAGCTATGTGTAAATTAATTTGCCATATCATCTAATGACTTTCGAAAGAGAAAACTAGAAGAAAAATATAATAAATGTATGATTGTTACGATGTGACAATAATGGAAACAATACTAAACAATGCTGATCAGCACAGATCCAGACACTTCAAAATTCCATAAAAAATTATATATTTCATATAAAGCCTTCGTCGAGTCATCATCACTTTGGTCTAAAAACGGTAAAACAGTTTTTTGACAGTTCCAGATAACTGGAGATTAGGGAAACATTACAAAAACCTTTCATCGCGTGTCTCAAATCAAGTAGGCTTAACAGTGAAAGACTTCTTGCGAACACCTTAAAGCAAAATTAAAACTTTCGACGTGTTTATGCAATGTTATCATGGATACAAAAATAAATAAAATCTGCCTTTTCAAAGAGTCATTGCATTGCCAGGTTCCTCTAAGAGTCACCGAACACATGTGTTTGCAATGATACGTTTCAATATGTGAAATGGCAACTACTAAGGCCTGTTATACTGTTATACTAAGGCCTTTGGACTATTTACCCGTCAGACTTAAGGAGGCTTAAGGAGCCCTGGTCACTCATGCTTTGTAGGCATTACCTTCTTGTTCCCCTGAAACGTTGATTTTTTTCCTAGTAGAGCGAACAGCAAGATGACCTGACAGTGGTAGCATGTGCAAATTCTCAAGCACCATTTCTAGCCGGGTCCTGCTATTACGTCAATAGAATGTAGTGAATTAGACATTGCAAATTTAGGTCTTTTCTCTCTCTTTAGCTAATGTCCTTAATTCATTCATTTAATCGTGTTTCCTTCGCTTTATTCTGTATCTCATTATTTTTCTACAGGCATCTCCTTACGTCATTCGCTGCATTCACATTGCGTACACTTTGTCAGGTCATTCTCTTCGCCATTGTTCTTTATCCACGCATCAATTTTCCTACCTCTCATGACATACCTCTCTTTCCATAATCACTCAACTTTAGTTAGAAAGTAGGAATTTCATTCCATTAACTGGTTCACGCTTTAAATATTTCGTACTTAGAAATTTTAGTTAGTCAGAATAACCAGAAGACGCAACAACGTCTCTTTCTTGTTCTGTGCTCTCTGCATGCGAAATCTATAAGTTGTTGGAAACTACGAAAGACGATCGATGATTATTTAGTAAACAGAAATTCACTGTTCCTACAAGAATTTAAATGACCCTTCATTTTTGACCCTGAATTGTACAGTATATACGTCAATCGCATCAACCGCTCGCGTCTAACTGAAAGCTTGTCTTAACAATGGGAATCCGCTGAAAACAGCTGGCCTTGATGGGGATACGCAAGTTTACCAGCAAAACGAAGACACTCCAAGCGTGCATTTGCTAATAAACAACTAGTTACAATTGATTAGAGGACTCCTTTATTTAAGACTATTTCAAAAAACAGATTATCTTAATCACGAAAGTACATGTGACGTCATCTGCACAGCTGTCAATGCAAATGGATGGCAACTGGCAACTCGATCACCCAAGGGCGAATGCATGCACTGATATAAAGTTTGACAGTATTTTCTAAACAGAAACTTTTTTCCTGAGCTAGATTAGTTAATCAGTAAGACCTGCTCAATTGGTGCTTATTATTATGGTGCTTATTATAGCATATTTTGTGAACCTGCGAGATGGAGGGTAAAAATTCATAAAATGGTTTACGGCATGAAGAATGAAGAGCAAATCTCAAAATTTCCAAGAAAAATATTCCAGAAAAAGATCCCAGTTAAGAAACTTGAGCGCCAAAAAGAGGTAAAATCCAGGAACAGCATCAGTATAATGAACATTGGAGTCCTTCCTCGACCCAAAAGACAGAGAGAAAACAACAGTACAATGATTTTAAAACAGGCTGCAACCCCGTAAATAGCTTTCCTTGCTACCTTGAAACGCTGAGTGTTCTAAAAACAAAAGATCTGCATTACAGAACCATGAAAAGACCGCAGCGATTGCTGATTTTTAGACCTTTAAGCGGGAATTCGCAGCTGGAAGATATTTGATTAACTATTTGAGTTAAATCAAACCAATAAACAACCCAAAGAGGTATTTTGAGATTGCTTGTCGTCAAAATAGATTTAGCCCAGTTTCAAAACTCTGGGATGTTTGCAAAACGAGCTGCTGGAGATAGATCAGGTATATGTGACTGACTGATGAGAAATAAACTTAAAGCCATATGCATTCTAAGGAGTGGTATGTGCACCTGCAAATCAAAAGTAGAGGTCACATTAAAATGATTGTTTATTGTTTACAGATTACCGACAAAGCCTAGGTTTGCTATAACAAAAAAGACAAACAATAGATCGATCTTTAGAAATCAAAAGCACAAGTGGAAAGTAATAATGAGACAAATGTTTGCAAACTCCTCCCCTACGCAACTCCCAAGAATGCGCTTTAAAAAAAAGAGATGAAGATGGTGTTGGAAAAGAAAATCTAAAAATAATTTAGAACTTTCTTGGAGACTAGCAAAAAAAACTGTATGAAACATTTGGTGTTTGTATGAAAAGGAGATAGGTCTTTGACTAATTATCAATCAATTAAAGTTTTTTTTTATATACACGGGTCCCGCGTTGCCAAGTGTCGTACCTGGCCTTTTTAAGGAACAAAAAGCATTTCATTTAACAATATTTATCCGTTTAAAACCTATCAGGAACAAATCTAAGCCTA
>JAACYV020210644.1:30112-40865 GCA_009936425.2 Chrysaora fuscescens | reverse complement strand
AAAAGTTTGTCTCTGGTGTGCTGAAGAGCTTTTATATAAAATGTGTACAATTCAAAGTACAACCACAAACAGTGCTAAGTAAAACACACATTATTAGAATTGCACACTTGATAAGCAAACATCTTCAGCTGCAAACCTGACAACTTTATTTGTCGGTGGAAGATCAGGAACTTTCCAGACTGGGTGCACACAAACAATGTAAGGTGTGAAAAATATCTAGTTCACTGTTCACTCACGCTGCAAATTTGTTCATTCCTTGCATTCACGGGCGGTTAAATCGGTGTTGATAGATAGCTGTTGGCCTGGGTCTGGTTCTTTTAGCCTTGCCTGCAACTCTTAATTTCTTGTTATTTAATTCTATGTGTCAATTGATTTTTCACGAATAAAAGTAGCTGTAGATTGAACTTCGTTTTCAGTAAAGCATAAAGGATCCAAAATGATTGAACAAGAAAACATATAGCTTTTACAAAAAATCCCTGCTTGTCTGTTATAGCCGATGATTATAGCTTCTTTGGTTAAATTAGGCCAATTTATTAGTGCCCAGACTCTTATCCAATTACTTTAAGTAACGATCGCCAATCAAAGAGACCTGCTTAAAGAATCGATGTTTCACAATGGGAACGTTTTCCTTGTTTACAGATTCCTGAGTTGGATGGAGGTCTTTCTATAGCCGCTGCATTTGCATTTGGTTTCAAAAGATATCTGCCAAGTTACCAATTTGTTTTTGTTAAAAGCAGCAGCTTCAAGATTTTCACAGTAACTCTGTTGATCTTCATGAACACCGGAATTCTATGCAATTTGACTTGTGATGTTAGTATACTTTTATTAGTTCGTTTTGGGCTGGGCCTAATTAGGCTAGTCTGTAAATAAAATGCTATATGTGTGGATGCAAAGCTGTAATTCACTTTATTCATCTTATAGTAAATTGATCAGTTGCACAGACACTTTAACTAACAATGTGAAAAAAGAATTTTTTCATGCATCCTTTATTATTAATATGCATGCATATATAAAAAATTATATTCTATGAAGAAGGCGGACGCAAAGAAAGAGAGACATTTTTGGCACGCTAAGATCTTTCGTACCTATGTTCTCATCGGGGTGTGATTTTATATACATGTATATTATTGACAGGTATTTTTTAGTGCTTTCTAAATCTCACCTTTCTGTTTATGGTTCCAGTTTGATATTTAGAAATGCCTCTTTTTGGGTCATCCAAGAAAAATCCAGTTGAAGTTGCGAAAAACTTAAGAGAGTCCCTGAGCATTCTAGAGAAGGATGAAACAGGGAAAAAATCAGAAAAGGTATTCCAAAAAGATTCTATCACTCTCAATGTTAGAATCAAAATCCATATTCAACAGTCTTAATGATTAGCTGTACTGTACAAACTTAAGAACAGCTACTAGGGTTCAACTAATACAGCAAGTTTCCACATTACTTATAGGCCATAGAGGATGTAGCAAAACAACTCAATGCAATGAAGAATATCCTATTTGGAACTGGTGGTAATTTTGTTCATTTCTATGTGCCTTTTTGTGCTTTTTATTAGGGTCTAATTCAAGCAGGTGTGCTTAATTTGCTTGTGTCACTGAGTGGTGAAAGGGTTCAGCTCATGATTGAAAGGCTGTTGTGGTGTTGGAGGAACCCAGATTTCATCATTGTGACTTCAAGCTTCTCTCCTAAAAATTATTTAAATGATCAAATGCATTATAATAATATATACAAGAAGCTAGTGTCTGTATTTTGCTTGTTTAATAAGTTTTATGTTGCAATAAAAATTATTTTTAATATAAATTTATTTTTAAGTTTTGCTTATTTATTTATTTATCAAGTGTATTTGTTAACTTGCTGTTTGGTTTATCACTTTAACTGACTTCTGTTGATCATAATTTTGTAGATCAAGATCCTCAGACAGAACTGGTAGCACAACTATCGCAAGAGTTCTACAACTCTGACATCTTTGAGGTGTTAATGGCAAATCTTCATAAGTTGGATTTTGAATCAAAGAAAGATGTGGTTCAAATATTCAATAATATTCTGAGAAGGCAGATAGGGACCAGGGCTCCAACTGTTGAATATTTTTGTGTTAAACGTGATTTTATAATATATCTCCTTAAAGGGTATGTTCGTTTTTGTTGTTTTTCCATATTTACAGTATGATGAATTCATACATATTAGTTAAAATTTCAATTTATTGGCTTATTAAGGGGTGTTTAAGTTCTTTTACATATTTGCTAAATCATTGCTTAGCATGAGTCAATTGTGATGTTTTCCCGTTGACTCCAGTGTATTCTTTTTTCTTGTTTTCAATTTAGGTATGAAAATCCAGAAATCTCCTTGCATACTGGAATGATGCTTCGTGAATGCATAAAAAACGAACCTCTTGCCAAAATCATCCTTGATGATAAAAATTTTTTTTCTCTGTTTGGCTATGTAGAAATGTCCACATTTGACATTGCTTCGGATGCTTTTACAACTTTTAAAGTAAGCCTTTTTCATTATTATTATGACAGCAGTAATTAAGTGATTTTATTTTCCTTTTATTTTATTTTAAGTTGAATCTAATCTCTTCCCCTTAAAACAAAAACATCTGTAGAAAGACATCTTATTTTGCAGGAATTATTAAGCAGACACAAGATTCTTTGTGCAACATTTCTTGAGAAAAACTATGATGAGGTAAAGGTTGTATTTTAGATTGTAAAATTTTGTTCAAAAATGGACCAAGAAATTTTTCAATATAGATTTTTGTGGCTTTCTGATTTCATTTTGCCCAAATTAGAATAAGCTGTTGCTGAAATCAAATAGCTAATCAGTCAAAACATTATAAACAAATATATTGTGTGACATGACTATCTATGTCATTACTAATAATATGGTAATAATATGGTTTTATTTCCAGGTCTTTTCACGATATCGAAAGCTCTTAGACTCAGAAAATTATGTCACAAAACGTCAGTCACTAAAGGTAAGCATGTGTCTTTCATCATTCTTGCTTTTGATGAAAGGACTTATAGTTAATTTTTAAACTTGAATGTATTCCTGTTAACATTTTAGCTTCTGGGTGAGTTGCTGTTGGATCGGCACAACTTTTTGGTGATGACTAAATACATAAGCAACCCTGATAATTTAAAGCTGATGATGAATCTTTTGAAAGACAAGAGTAGAAATATACAATTCGAAGCTTTCCATGTTTTTAAGGTAAGCTTATACAACCTGTTTTCTTTTTTTGTTCATTAACCCCTCTTTTAATATAGACGTAGGGTATATAATGTGACACATATGCTCTCATGAATTGAATAGATCTGAACTTAATCTGCAATTTTTAGGTTTTTGTTGCCAATCCAAACAAGGTGCAGCCAATTTTGGATATTCTATTAAAAAATAAGGATCGACTGGTAGAATTTCTCACTCAGTTCCACACTGATCGTACAGGTATTCATTTCATCATTTGTTTTTCAATATCCCAATGAGAATACTTTACTCCTCAAATGTCATTAGTTGTAGTCTTGTTAATGCTCAAAAACATACTTGATGCAATCTTCCTAATGTGTGATGAAATGCCAGATTGTTCTTTATTTTTGTTTTCTCAGAAGATGAACAGTTCAATGATGAAAAAACGTATTTGATCAAACAAATCAAAGAGTTGCAATAGTCAGCAAATCAGAGTTCTGCTAGGGTAGCAAGTTGATTCGAAAGCTGCTTGAATCTTTGTTAAGTTTATAATCAATATTAAATGTTTATACAAGAGCGAAAATCATTTAGAGTGAAATAACACAACCGATTGGGTTTCCTACTTTACTGTAAAGATATTTTGTAGAGATTTTTGAGTTTTGACAAGTGCTTCGCTGTTTGCAACCTATTGTAGGCGAACGTCGTCATGTAAAAAGTGACTAGCCGTGAGCTAGTAAAGGAACAACCATTAGATTCCTTTTTTTTGAGTTAACCCGTCATTTAACCTTTAAGATATAGAAAATATACCCATTGCTATACTATTTGTAACTCAACCTCAACCAAGTATTGTGCAATTTTGTCAATTTATCAACGTTATGAAAGAAAAAAACGTGTAGATTAAATTAAATCTCGGTCGTTCTAGTTTAATCACTCCTGTTTAAATAGCTTTGAATCTTTATAACTTACAACTACTTTAAACTGAAATAGTTTTCATCTGAAATAGTCGAGTGAAAATAGCATAAATCGTATTTCTCAATATTTTCTAAAGAGGTCGATGAGATAACGTGGTCTTAACGTGGTCTTAAAATGCCTCAGCGAAATCAGTAGGAACGCAGTGAACTCAGCTCATAAAAGAGAATGAAAAACATGCGAGTATTCAACGATTAACGGGAGAGAAATTGCCTTTACCGCTGCATGCAAAATCTCTTGTTCTTAAAAAAGGAAAATTACGCTTAGACACTTTTTGCCACGGATCACGATCATTAAAAGGGTGACAATAAAACCCCACCCCATAACCCCTAAACGAATTCAGAGTATCAAGAAAGAAAAATAAATAAATCATCATCAGAAGCAGATATGAAGTAGCTATCAATGACAAAAAAACTTGCCTGGTTATTCATATGGTACCATTCGCAATCGTTACATTATCAGAACTATTGAAGAAATTGATTAGTCCTATAAAATAAGATTATGCACAAATTGAAAACTATAATAAGAAGAACTCGCATTTGCTTAACAACTAGCTACTACACATGAATCATTAATTGTTACAAAATTATTGTACGGTCCCCTTACTATCTTGATATTTCCCTTTGTTCAAACTGTATTATATCCTTTTCAGTTACTTCTGGGGCAACTTGTTCTTCAATCTCTATATTCTCTTCGCTTGATTTGCTGCTTATAGTGTAAGGTTTCATCGCTGGCTCGATTTTCTTTTTGTGGTAGCATAGCAATAATTGGAGAACGCAATTTATATCCTTAGCATCTTGCAAAAGCGTTTTGATTTTCTTTCTGAAGTCTCTGCTTCGAAAAGAATAAATAATTGGATGCGATGTTGACGCAAAATATGCGAATATTAATGAAATCTCAAAAGCAGTGTCTATAGAAGTACTACGAAGAGATGCAATTGTTTTCACAGTGTATAAAACGTAAGAACCACTCCAGCATATTATGAAACCAAATACAATCACCATAGTTGTTCGAGTTAGCTGCCTTCGCACTTTATGATATGAAAACTGTTTCCTTCTCCTTGTGCTCATGTCTTTTGGTGGCTTCTTGAGAGCTAACAGGATGCTTGTGTACGCAAAAATAAAGAAAATGGTTGGTGAAATAAAAAAAACAATGAAATCGAAGAGAACTATGAGATATTTTGACCATTGATTCGGAAATGTCTCCACACAGCCATTAGATGGATGAAGTAATTGAAACGGAACATATGGAGAGTATGCCAGAGGGCCTAAAATCCAAAACGATCCAAGTGCATATCCAATATATTTTGATTTCTCCGAAGCAGTAGCTGCTTTAGATTTAAATCGAGTTACTGCGACATAGCGTTCCCACGCAAGAAGAACCACAGTTAAGACTGAGACATTGGTAAACGACCACGTGAGCGTATGCGTTGAAAGTACTTTACAAAATACATCACCGACAACTCCGTCAGGATGTTTTACCAGATCGTATTCTAAAACAACACCAATAATGCCAAAGATTTCCGTAAATATATCAGCAACAGCCAGATTAATTAGGATGTAAGCAAGGCTTTTGTTGAAATTATGAGAATTTTTCAATGAACCGCAAAGATAGATCAGAACTAATATGTTGCCAAAGAAGCCGATGACGAAATTAGATATGTATATCACAACGCAGAATGTATAAAAGGGCTTCATTATGGCAAAATATCAATTTAATTGATTCTATTTGTCAACACCATCTTCATATGAACTCTAGAAAAGAAATCACAAGAATTTTTACAATCCACTAATAAGCAACTGATACCAATAATAAGCACGTCAGGCTTAAATCTACATTGTATGCATTCGCTAAAGCAGAACTTGATTTGAGTGCTTAACGTTAAGCTAACCATTAATGTGATTAATGTCTTCATGGTAATAAAAAGTAATAAAAATGTCCAGCGCCTCAGAATAAGTACTCTACGCATATAAATGAATATAATAATAATTATTAGTACCTTAAATGTTTATTTTTCATTTACACCATCCTAAGCTTAATTATTTGATTGCAAGAGTGCATTTCAACTATTGAATTAGCTACTTCGAAACAACAGTAAAACTCACCAGACTCTTCGCAAGCAAACTTCTATAATAAATGAAAACACATGCCTGGAGATAAACAAAGATTCAATTTAGCAAGGAGGCAAAATTCAATTTAGTTTTTCGAGCCTCTTATAAAATGTAAAACAAAACTCTACGCATTGGCCAGAAATTCATGTTCTCATATCGAAGACAACTTGTGAAGGCAGAAGCTATGCTTCCTAGTAAATCAACGGGTACCATAACCGTAACAGGTCAAATGTTCTCTTTCAATTGTCCTTTAACCATTAAAGCGTAAAAAATAAGAAGAAATGACTAAAATCACCACAAAATCATGAGACCTAAACAAAATCATTCAATTTCAAATTTCTAACTCAAAAATAGGTGTACGAATTGATTAGACGTTCGGTATAACATTTAGGAGTTGTGATGTATCTGCTGCTGCTGGTGCAGACATAACACATTATAAAACAAAAAAAATAACAGGCGAAAAAAAATCATGTCAATGCTAAGATCTAGCTAATCTAATCGTTTCAAATGTTAAAATGATCTTGAAACTTACTTGAAATCCAGTTAGATTCAATTGAGAGATGAAGTTAAGAAAAAAACCAAACTTCAAAAGAACTTTCGATTTTGATGAAAGTTATCTGCAAAGTTATCCTTTCTACAAGAAAAGCCGTTGATGGAACCACGGAGAAAAAGTGAATTTACGAAATAAGTAGTTTAATTGTATTGTGTTGGGTTCATTCAGTATTGATATGCCCAAACACAAGAGATCTGATTAGGTTAATAAATCGAACAAATACACCTGCAAATTGAAGAGAGATTGAAATAATAAAACCAATCCGCAAACAGGAATCTGAGTCATCTAACTTCGCAAGAAACCATTTTTGACAGCATGATAGGAAGAAAATGCTTTTTACATGTTTGCAAGGAATTAAAGAGAACAATAAAAATTTAATTAAAAGCAAAGGATGCTAAGATACATCAATCTTCTTGCTAACTTAATTTGTAAGACAAACAAAACAAACAAAGTTCATTTACTAGAAAAATTGTTTGAACAACTTCTATTTGCAAATCTTAGCTGCAAACAACAACACAATGGAACACCTCGATATTTCATGATCCAAATGACGGATAAAAACATCGATAAATATCGCAAAAAGAGCAAGATTTACAAACTACATCATCATATATAACTACAATTGAAAATAACTCCAAATATGCTCCATAGTGTGCATAAATGGCTTATTTATGTTGCCAAAACCAGAAAGGATCCAAAGCATATTGTATAAAAATAGCTTAAGACCATTATTAAAATAAATACAAGACTACTATTTAAAGCGACCAACAACAATGTCAACACAAGGCCCATAGCTAAGCTAGAAATCCAAATTAGACTATTTTAAGCAAACCTTTGCAGCCTTTGCAAGTAAGACATCTCATTGGATATTTTGTTGCTAGAATTTGACTGATGCGACTATGGGCTAGGAAATCTTTTCTTTTCTTGAAAATTTCAGATTTTTCTACATTGGAGTCTTCTAAAACCTAAGAACAAAAAAATAATATAATGATATTATTTAATAAAATACCAAAGCAGATACAATGCAAGATGGCCAGTAATCAGTATGTTTCCAGACTTATCAGATATCATAAAAAATATATAAACCTGGAACTTTTGAAAGCATTTTATTGATATTGATGATTCAGGCAAGATTATAACAACCTTACCTTCTTTGCTTTTCTCTCTCCTTCAGACAAAACTTTTCTTCCTTTTAAGTTGCAATTATTCTCTTCAAAAGCAATATCACCAGATTTTGAAAGTGGAACAGTTTTTACAGAAAATAAATCTTTCATAACTGTTTCAGTTACTTGTCGAGCTAAACTGTGATTGGTGATTGCATGATCTACGGATGATCCATTAGCAAGTTCTTCTTCTGGTTCAGTGCAGCCAGTTAGCTGTGCCAATCTTAGCAGAAACCTACAGAAAAATGAAGACCAATGAAAGTGTAAGTTCAAATTAAAAATAACATTTTTCAATGTAAAAATGATGCTCTTTTATGCCATTTCGGGACTAAGGAGATAAAAAGCAACCATTTTTAGAAGATAATGTCATCCTAACTTCAGTTGCATCACTCATATCGGAAGAGACAATCCAACTTACACCATATTGTACAAAGTAAACTGTTTGATTTCATACAGATAGGTTTGCTTGATTTCATTTGTCTGATAAAAAACCTAACTTTTGCAAGGTGGATTGTATAATTCATATAATGAATGGTTGTGAACAGATAAGGATAGAGCAAAATTAAACTAATGGAAAATAAATATATACAAACAACTTAACCAAAAAACAAACCTATTTGCAGATGAAATAGTTGTAGAAACCTGCAAATGTTCTTCAAGAAGTGTTTCAAGGGCAGAATTGCATTCCCGGTATCTTGATTCTGTCAATGCTTTAAAACTGGCCAGCTCATCTGTCATTAATCTAAGAAAATAATGATTATTATTATAACATCTTATCAATCTTGCTTTAAGAATAGTCAGGTCTTAATTTAGCCATCAAAGAAGGAGAAGCAGTTATAAGAAAATACTAACTTGCTTGCTAAAAACTTGCTTCTCCAGACATCACTTTGAATTGTCATGTTCTCTAATTCCTCTTTGCTGTCTTCCAATTGATCTTTTAATATCTTCATTGTTCTTTCAGATGTTGCATTTTTCAAGGTCAGTTTATCCAATCTAATGAATAATTAGTTACAATGAATTTTCACTTAAGTTGCATATTATTTTATTTAGCACGGAAGGGGATTTTGTGGAAGCACATACTTGAAGGCAGGTATTTATTTCAAATTTGGATTAAGGATGAAGCAAGATATCAGATATATTAAGAAGCAAAAGCAGTTCACAAATTACCAGCATATCATTTGGCTCCAGAGAAGAGAGAGAATGGATGTTCCTATTTTCTTTAATTGGGAAAATAAAACTTAAAAAACCTCAGAAACTTAGTAGTGGCAAAGCCATGGAAGCCTTAATCTCCGTTAATTCTAGCATGAGTGTCATTTTTCTATTTTTTATGACAAAATTATAAGTGTCTAAAAATCAGTCAGTTTAAATAATAGGTTGAATTTGCCTATAATATTTCTCTTACTTTTCTTCGAGGTCCTCACCAACAGATGCCACTAGTAGAGTCTTTAATTCGGAATTAACCTAAAATTCACAGTAGAAATTGATATTTGAGATATTATTTTTTTAATGTACATATTAGTAAGAGAATTAAATTTATTGCTGATCTTTTAGAATCAAAACATATTTCACACTCAAAAATGTTCCCACCTGAGTTTGTACACCTAATTGTTTAGACAGCTTTAGTTTCTCTTCTATGAGTTTTTCATTAACTTTTTGCAGTTGATAAATTTCTAATTGAAAATCTTCAAGCTCTGCTTTGAAACCCATATTCTTTTTTTCGCCCATAAACAATATTGAACCAGAATCATTCAAGTCATTTAAAATTGCTTTGGGTTTTTTGCTCTGTTCACTCTTTCTTGCCTTTTTTGCTTCACTAACTGCAGGTGTTGAAGTTGCTATTGGCTTTTTCAGATAAATGTCTCCATGCCAATCACTTTCAACAGTTTTTTTAGAGTACAAATGACTATGTTTGAACTCCATTCCATCTCCAGCGGAACGGATCATTTTACAGCCGTCTTCACTTTCTGCAAGAGAAAAAGAGATGACTGAAGAAGGTATTCTAGATTCAGTAAACCTGAACCCCAGTCACGAAAGTACATTATATGAGTTGAACGAAGGTAGAATGAAGTCTAGAAACAGATACATTTAAATGTGAGAATTTTTTCTACCATTATTACAGCTGTTTGAATGTTCTCCACAATGGATCTCTTCTTTATCAGTTGCATTCCTAGAAATACAATGGTTACCGAAATTAATGGATTTAATGGACACAACACGACAAGGAGAGGTAGGCTAAAAGGAAGAGGAAGAAGCCATAAAAAATTAAATAGATTTTAATGTGTTAACAATATAATCTTACCTAGAGATCACCAGCTGCGTTGGTTCTACAAGAAATACCCTTTGTGCCATTATTTGCAAATTCTTTTTACCTGTATTGGCTTTACCAGTGCAAAATGTCCCTCTAGGCCTAGGCCTATCTACCTAATATTCCTCGAACGTCACATCACCACACGTAGGAAAGAAGAAGATTGAAAACATGTGGCATAAATGCTCTATTTTGAAGCCTATTGGCAATGTTACGTTAATATATCGACTACGAACTTTGTATCTGCAATGAAATGGTCAACGGAAATTGAAAATGAAATTTACAGTGGCAGCCATTAACCATCACCAAACAAAATTGCAACAGCTGAGATGATAAGACCACCGACAACAACAACAGCATTCACTTTGCAAATGAACGATGTGATTGGATGGTGATGTGATGACGCATGGTATAAGAAAGAAGGAGGTAGCAAAAGAGAGGAGCATATGGTTTTGGGTAAGGGAATGTGAAAATACAGTAT
>JAACYV020210644.1:0-15179 GCA_009936425.2 Chrysaora fuscescens | reverse complement strand
ATTAAGTTAAAGAAGGTGAAAACCAATGAAATTTGCTAGCATTTTCATCGAACGAAGAAATAAGAAATTTACAAAGAAGTATTTAAGATAAAATGTTCCTTACGAATATTTCATCGCAAAAGCTGAAAGAAGTTTTGAGCAAAAACAATGCATTTATAAGCAACTGAAGCAAACATGATATGACAGTGTTCGTGTAAAGACAACACTTTGATTTAGTGAATAAATAGAATATAACTGTAGCACAAATTTTTTTGTGCTTTTGCAAACAAAATTACAATTAACTAGATGTTCGATAGGCCTATACCTCAATTTTTCAAACAAACAGAAGGGTGCATTGCAACTGTTCTCGGGAATTAACAGCAAGAATCAAAGAATTATGTCAAATTTTAAAAAAAATTCCCAATCTGCATTCTTGCAATAGTTTTACGAAGTTTGATGCACCATTTTGTTGTCAGCTATCAGGGCTAAGAGGCTGGGTTGAACACAGAACACTCGTGGATTTACTTATTCAAAAAATATTCACTGGCAAATGAACATAAAAAACGAACAGTGTTGCTTAAACTTTAGACAATTACATTGCAACTGGCTAAAACAGAATGATCAAGAATTTTTTACTATTTCAATGATTCATTACAGAATTATTTACTTGACCCTGTCTTAACCAACTGTTGGTAGAAATTAGGGGTTTTCATTGCCCAAAGCTTTCCATTCCAATATGGCGATTCTCTCAGGCCAGATATGTGTAAACTTTTCTAAGACGCAAATATAAATAAATAGAAATAGTTAAGTATAACACAAACAGTGGAAAAACGTCTTTTCAATAAGGATAAATCTAGATTGGAGAATAAACTAAACGATTACAGATATTTATAAATATACCTGTCTTCACTTGATCTTGCAAGATATTCTCTTTCAATAAGGCTTTCAACTCTTTTCTTGATGATAATTGGGTTGGGGACGAACCTTGATTTCAGTTGTTCAATTACCTACAAATGCAGCAAAAGAACGCGTTTAACTATTGGTCTTTTTTTAAAATGTTTTACTTGCGTTACAGCTAAATGACAAAAATTATAATTACTCCATAATAATAATGAGTCACTTACCTCTGTAACCAACGAGTTATGAGCAAGACGTTTTCTGGCTTTCATTATTCTGACAATAGCAGCTTCAATTCTTTCACATTGTCAAGGCAATCATTCCACAGTTAATTTTCAAAGATATAAATTGATATCTTTTCCCCAAGGTACAACAAATCCTATATTAACCAAAATTTTTATGTAGCAGTTGAACGTTTTTGTTTTTCATTAATCAATTATATAAAACGTTGTACATGAGATTTGAAATAATGGAAATTTTTGCGAAAAAGATACTCATGCTTTCTGTCTTCGTCCACTTTTTGCCTCGTTTCTTTTCGCTCTGGGTCTAAATCAGTTTTAGCCAAAACTTGCAATAATAAAATGGGCAAAAATTAGAACAGATGAGTGCCAAGAATTTCAAAATAAGCAGCTTGTTTAATGCAATAATCAAAGCATATTATAAATTCAACATCTAACTGGAAATATGCACACAAAGGAACAGAATAAAATCTGTACCTGTTTGTATCTTTACTCGATGAAGCTTGGAAGTAAACTGGTCATTTATACAAAAGTTGTGTGTTGGCGCTAGAAAAATCAATAATTTGTCTATCAGACGATGATGAAAACTTTTCGTTAATTCCATAGTTGCCTTTGTGCTTTTAGAGGCTGTTTCTTCTTACTTAGTATCTTAAATTGAGTGATTGCAAGCTCGTTGATGCAAACTTACCCATTTCCTTCATTTTTGGTTCTTTGGCAAGAATTCTCTGAGTTGGTTTTCCACAAGCAAGCGACTGTAAAGCTCTGACAAGATCCTTTTCTGGTATATCAGTTTCTTGACTAATCTCCTATTGAAGCAAGAGAATGCGTTGTAAATGTGCAAATTTCAGGTCTAATCTGAACTATAAACAAATAGCAATGCACGTCAATTCGAATACCTAATAGTCTAGATCCAGAATAACTTACCTCAAAAGTGTGTTTTTCCTTTTTGTTGAACAAAAGTAAGATGCACATCTGATATGTGGAAACTTGGATGATGTGTTTCTTTTGAACCACTATACAATCATCCTATATCATCGATAGTTGATATCATCATAAATAAATAAACATTAATATTCATTAAATAAACATTAATATTCATTAAATAAACATAAATATTCATTTAAGAAGACGAGTCTTCATAATTGATTTTCTCTTTGAAAACTATATAAAAAACAAAATTGAAAGGCTTGCATTTAAATTAATCAAGCTTGAGCTTAATAATCAATTCAAAATGGGTAACAGTCTTCTGGTGAATCAAACTTATAGCATAAAAGAGGAACCATCAATTCCTTGTTATTGAGAATATTGCAGGGGAAACGTGAGGTGAAAAAAACTACAGAAAAACAACTTACTTTTTTATTGTAAAAAACTGCGTTCATATCAGCTGAACCCTAAACAAACAAAAAGTAAAATTAGATTAAGCATGATATTGTTAGCAAACTATGCACGGTGATAAAGCAAAGAAGATATGCCTGATCCAGATTATAATGTTTTGCTTACCATTTGAGGCTGCAGAGTAAGCTGTCTACCACTATGGCAAGCAAGATAGAACCTAGGAAGAAATTCACAGAGTTCAATTGGAAGCCCCAATCATAATTTTCCTGCTAGGACTACTGCAAGCACAAGAAGGCACAGCAGTATAGCCTAATGAATTTTCTATCTGAAATTGTTGAAATTTAATTCGAAAATTAATTCAGAAAAATGCTCATGATTTGGATAGATTTCGAAAAGAGAAAGTTGGTTTAAGACCATTTATAATGATGATGAGTCTAATTATATTAATTACCTTTTGAAAGATGAATAGGCTTGGCTTGGAACAGGAGATATGTTGCAAGTTGGATTTACAACTTGAGTTGGCCAAAATCCAGTTGTGAGCACACGCACAGTTAAATCTACCCCATGCAAATCGATCTATAGACAGAAAGATGATCAAATTACGTCCTAAATTTGCAGTCATTGCCTAGTTTTTTAAACAGAGAACGCAAACGATTTAATGAATGAAGGCTGACGTAGGTACAAGTAGGCTCAAATAGTTACATGTGAATTGGATATATGACTTCTGAATTCTTCGTTGGTTGATGCAGATAAAGCCATGTCTTTGAACATTCCTTCTAGTTTCAAAGTGAATTGACAGCCACATTCAGTCTAGAATTTAAGAATGATTAAAATATGCAATGAAAAAAAGCACTAAGTGGGAGAAAAATACATTCAAAATAACAGAATGGAAATAAAAGGGAAATACATATGCTTTTTTGTTTCTTTAAATCTATTATTAAGAGAGGTAATTACCTTGAGTTTGGAAATCATGTTTTTCTCGGCATCATCCGACATACTTTTATTTAAAAGAAGCCTCTTAGCAAGGTGCTGCTTGTAATACCTCTCAAATACATCCTGAGAAATGAAACAAATTATAAAAGAAACAAGAAAGAATACCAATAATACCATATACCGAAGTCGTAAGATCTAAATAGCATGTCTCAGAATAAATGAAATAGTTTGCTAACCTTTTCTTGAAGATATCTGAAGAGAACCATTGTTCTATCAAGAACTGCTTCTATTTCTTGTTCTGACAACTGAGTAATTAAAAAGCAATCAAAAATCATTACTCAGGAAAGAGGAATCAACAAAAACCATAAAAAATGAGGATACAGATTATTCTTTCCATAAGAAAATGCCTCACGAAGGGTAGAAAGACCACCAATGTTTAATTGAAATCGAGAAATAATACTCACTCCTTTAGTTCCTTTTTTTAATTTATCATCTATAAAAAGTGATAAGTATTCTGGAGATCTTGCATTCAGATTGAGGAAGTACTCGAAATCCTAAAATAAAGTAGATAAGTTCAGTGAGAACGCATTAAGAAAGGAATAAACTGCCAACAGCTTGCAAGGATTTGTCGTAAAATCGAAAATACAAAGTGATATTTAGTTAAATAATGTTGTAGCATAAGAGGGAACAATTACAAACCCCTGATATCGTTTGTTTGAATAATTTATCACTGTTGAACGATGAAAGAAAAAAATGATCAAATCTGGTTTTTAGATCCAAAAGTTTCTGCAAAAAAAAAACAAAACGTTGACAAACAGGAAAGCAAGAAGAAAACAGAAAAAGCATACACATGGACCGATGAAATAAATAAATATTTATAAATGTTGATAAATTAAAATTTGCAGCAACGGACTGACAATGCATTAATTTTACAGAAAGCAATTTAAAAATGAGTACGACTTTGATAATAAATTTAAACATATTTTACTCACTTGAATATAACTGATAGCATTTTTCTCTCCTTCCTCTTCATCTGTGACAATCGCTTTTCCTTGTTGTCTCAGGTAACTGCTCATTGCTTCACACATGGCTTTAAGTCCATTTTCAACACGATAGAATAGTCGATACATGCAGCCCAAGTCTATGGATGTAAGGAAAATAAGGAATCATTGCTTTGAACTGAAGTTTATTTCATGCACCCATTAAAATGGGCAATATCGATACTGCCATTTGTATAATATTAAGAACGGAGACAAATATACTACAGTTGAAATCACCTTCATATTTGCTATGTTTCAACATATGAACAACCCCAGAGTTTTCCATCTAAAATGAGACATAAACGACGTTAAGGCTGCGGTATGAACTGCCATTCATGGCAATGAAATGATGCACAGATTGATCAACAATAAATCAAAGTAAAATATTATCCTTTTCAAAATTGACATTTAATTCTTTCCGACTGCGGTCGATACGATAAGGGGTAGAAAAATCTTCTCACCTCAACAATTGTTTTCATGTGTTTTGAAATCAATTCCTTCTCTACAACCTGTAAGTAAGCAAATATCAGCGCGATGAAGGGTTATTTTGGTCCAGCAAATTAGAATGATAGTTTCTTAAGATCATAAAGAAATGCTGTGATGATTTAAAATTACGTACCCCAACAATCAAATCTTCAGTGCTTGAGTCCAAGCAATGTTTGGCTCTTTCTCTTTCTTCTTTAATTCTTGCATCAACCTTTGCAAGAGGAAAATCAGTCACAAAATACAGTTTGCTATACACAAATATAACACAATATGTTTATCATGCATGCAACTTTGAAGTTGTTGTTCAGGCGATTTGATGTTTTGGCGAATCAACAGAGAAAACTGTGTGATAATGTTTGGAAAGCAGTTATAATCTCAAAAACATTTTAAATTATCATAAGGAACATCAAACTCGAAAAAGTAAGCTGCGCTAAAGGTAAGAAAGAGTTGAAGTGTTAAGATGATACCTTCCATATATAAACAGATGCACTGTTTTCAGCAAGGAATTTCTCACTTTCGAGCTGACGAAAAAATCATTTCAATAATTCAATTGGTTGATTAAGATACAAGGTATATTTGCCATTACACAACTATTTGTCGTGATGAATTTGTATTATATTTATATTTCAGATTAATACTATGAATGTGTGTATAATGAATAAATAAAAAACAAATTATCGATGAAGATATTGAAAGCGCTATCAATCAACAGAGGGAAAAAGCTGAATTCAAAAAGCTTACTCGATAAAATTCGGCAGATTGATCCAAAAACGGCTGCTCGAAATCTTCTTTGTAAATGTCACGTGAGCCAATACCCAATGTCATCAGCATCTGACAAACATTTTTTATTGCAAGCCTAAAAAAGACAATTGCAGATGCTAACTTAAAAGCAATTATTCAAAATCATAACTTTTATTGATATTGGTATCTAATTAATGATGAAATGAAATAGAAAAATGATTAAACCTGTTGACCACTTCGCCTTTTCGTTCACGTTCTATCATTGATAGCAATGTGTTTCTTAACGATTCTCTGATGTTTCCATATCGAACGATCTAGAAAATAATAACCGAAGATTTTTATGGGCAATGTGAAAAGATATCAACAGAGTGTGATATCATATTAAAGCATTTCTGACAATAATAAAGTAATATTGATGAAGAAATAAACGCAAAAACGGCGATTACGAAGTATATTGAACGAGTCTTCACGCCCTTCATCAATACATAAATATGATTATGATTATTTACATCTGAAATAAAATGAATAACTAAATAAAATGCGGCATAATCCTATACGTCATTGTAGTATGGTGAGTTCATTTTTCATCATTTTGTTGTGTTCCTCTTCGCAAATTTATCTTTTTAAGTCGATCTAGTCTATGTCTATTTTTAATCAGGAACCTTGCAATCTGGAATCTGGAACAGAACTCCATCAACCTTGGAAGTTAGGTTATACAGGTTGCATTGTATTTAGTGACTTCTCTTACAGTTTACTTAATTCAAAATTAGTACCCAGAAGAAACTATTTCCATGTGAAACTTACCAACTCTCGGAAAAGGATAAGGCCAAGATCATAAACTGAGTCAACATTGTTTTGTTGAACATAGACACGGTCCTAAAGCAACGAGAAGAAAAGCTTGGTAGTGGGATTGTATTGAAGTTTGAAATAAAGAACATTGGTATTGGATACCTTGTTAAGAGGATGCTCAACAGAAGATACCTAAAAGTGGAGATCAAAAGGAAAGACGAAAAAATGTAAAATGACAAATTCAACTAACCATATACATGAGTATGTCTCTTATCATGACCATTGATGTTTGGTGGTCATTCCATGCTGTGTTTAATGTATCCAGAAAGTCATTGTTTAAAGATGTTACAACCAAGTTTCTTACCTATGTCAAAAGAAACCATAAATTAGTTTGCAAATTAATAAATTGACAAAATTTTTCAAGAATTTATGCAGTCAACTGTAGTTCACTCTATTTCTTCTGTTCAAATTCTAAAATAAGAAATCTGTTCAAGCTGCCAAAGATGGTAGTTTAACTTTACCCAATAGATGGGCTTAACTACTTTGGAAACTATGTCAAAAATTTCCTTTTATTTCAGGGATTTTGCTCAAGACTCCAGCAACTTAAAATTGAGATTCTGTGCACACAATGAATAGATTTATGTTCATTTAAGTAAGAGGTAAAACATTCATTGGTTAATATCATTGTCTATGGCCTTAGGTACAAAAATAGCAGCATACTTTATTTTCCAAGTTTTCAGTGACAACTTGCTTCAAACCACAATAAAGTCGTTCACCATGTTTATGAAGAACCATAGTGTAAGCATTTCTAGAAACAATCAATCAACATTTTCATTCATTCAACTACTGCAAATCATAAAAAATGCAAAAATTAATAATAGTTGGCCCTCTAATACATTGGGTAAACTTTAATTCAATGGCTTACCTAGTTCTTGTTAGAATAACAAAATAATGATTCAATTATCAGTTAATTCAGTTATTCAGGGTTAAACTTGGATAAAAATGGATGAGTTGAAGTTAAATAAAAATAACCTGTAAAGCTCTTCAAAACTGAGACCGCTGTTGTTTTTTCTCTGAATTTCCTGAATTGCATTCTTCAAAAGAAGCCAAATTTCAGTCACATAGCGGTCATCCATTGTTATCTGCAAAAAAAATGTAATATACATACAACAATTACAGTGATATTACCATGACCCAATTACTGCTGTTTGGAAAAGGAAAGAAGGCAATCAGTGCAGTGAAAGAGAAATATATTGAAAGAATCAAAATTAAACTAACGGGAAAAGCTCTTATTCTCATTTTGTTTTCTTTTTTTCCAGACTTTGAACTCATCTTCAACGCAAGCCTAAAATCAGAAAATATGGTTAACAAAAAAATTGAGTGGTTGTTTCATTAAATTTCTTAAACAAACTCAATTGTTATGACAAATTTAACTGATTGAAACTGATCTATATTCTAGTACATCAATTTTTACTAAATAGGTTTTTCATTTACAAGTTTGCCTGTAAAGTAATAATCTTTGATTCGATACAATGTAATTGTATATATGATTACCAAAAATATTATTTTTGAAACTAGATTATTTCTTGGGGGGAAATACTTGTAAGTGGTATACAAGTCGCAAGTTGGGCTTCTTTAAATGTTCCATCTGGCAGATTATTAAGGGACCTTAGAATAAACAAATAAGGTTGGTTGGTTTTCTGAAGGGGCATCTAAGCTAGTATAGGCATTCTTTCTAGGTATTTTGAGACTCCAGTTGCGCTCAAGTATGCTAACTATATTTTCATAATTCAAACAAAAGAGCACAAGCTAGGATATGAGGGACATACAATTTCATCGCAATGGGAAGGGTGTCGGCCACAAATTATTTTTTAGGATTGCACCTACAAGGTATCCCATATTACTCCCTTTTTTCAATCTCAGGTATGCCAGTGTAATACTTTTCAGGGGGGCAATTGCACCCTTGTCTCCCATGCAAGCAAGAAATGGCTGATTTTTGGTAAATTATATTCATTATAGCCTTGTAATGCCTTATTAAATTGGAACATACTTTAAGAAGAACTGTACTCCATCACAATAAAGGGATTTGACAGCATCACATTTTATTTTTTATATAAGCGCCGAGGCCTTCAAGTGAACTCAATAGACAAGTTCAGTGATATCAATCTAAAAGGTTGAAATGAAATGAGAAATGTTCTTTTACTCAATTATAATAAATCAAAAGTAAGATACGTAACAATACCTTATTGTCTTTTGTCTATAATTCACAAAGATGTTATAACAGCCACAGAAACAGGTAGCCTTTGCCCAATGGAGCAACCAAAACACTTGCGGGCCTGGTTCTCAAACCAACTTCGTTCAACCTTGGGAAACTATAAAATAAGGTTAGAAAGTGCTTGAAGTCACCAAGTGAGTTTCCTAGGCAATTTCTTGCAGCAAAACAAAGCCATCTATCGTTGTTTTAACCGATTTGATCAACAGAGAGCTTTATAAAACGAATATTACGATTTCAAAAAAGCTCAAAAACTCTCTGCTGCAACCATAAAACCATTTCTCAATATATAACGTCCAGCCTCTTAGTGGTTTCATAGCCTCACTATAGAGCAATAACCACTACCAAAAAAGCTTGGTATTTTTCTAGTATCATAGATCTCATTTTCAAATGCTTACAGGAACTTTATGTGCGGCGCTGCCATTGTATAATAAGAATAATTATATATCTTATTTAGGAAGCAAATATGTCAAAAACTTTCTTGATGTTGATGGCACATAGACTTGCTCACACAACAACCAATATGGCTAACAATGAATTACTGACATCGCCAAAGCTGAAACTGCCACAGTCATTTATAAAACACTAAATACAGTAGAAGAAGTTGATTTGAATGTGAAAAAGGCTCCTTCTTTATATGCTTTTAAGAAAAATCTAGAAGAGGCTTGAGGCTTATACACATTTTATATTTCTTTGCTATTTTTTTTTATTTATTTTTTGCGTTATTTTCGAATCAGATTTAAGTTAGAATCATTAAAAAAGATTATTTTCGATCAAGGTTAAGTTAGAAGCATGTTTTATAATTAGTAAAGTTTTTCCACGGCCCCCTGAAAGCCAGCTTCTCTAAGCTGACAGGGAAATTGAATTATTTTGGCACAAGTACTGGAAATAAATCAATAATTTTGTAGCTGGTTCATCAAGGGCTTTATACAGGAGGTGTTGAAAAACCAAATTTTTCTTGCTTTTTCCATTGATAAAAAAGGAAATACAGACAGACAAGAGCATCAAAAGTATAACAAAATCAATGAAAACGCATTTACATTAACGTATATTTGGTTTTAAATACAAGTTGATATATAAAAGTTTAATACGGACCCAAAATGCTTTATTAAAACCAAAGGATTTATGAAGAGACCACAGAGGTTATTTACAAGGATTATCAAATGCTATTTTAATGCAAATATCTGCAATTGGTTGCTTGTCAAATTGGAATTCAAGTTGAATTAAATGTAAGACTAATGTGATTAAATGATGGGCAGGGTAAGCAGGTGAACGAAACTATCAGATATTATCGAAACCGTTTATGAAATTACTCTATTTGAATTCAAGATTGCAAAAGTTGGCATTAATCTAAGGTACTTTGAGTTCTATTTGCAACAACGCAATTTTGTATAGAAAAAGCAAGTAAGCTTAACTACATTGCTGGGGATCTTATCTTTCATCCTACGATTGTTAGTGAGAAATGGCTGAAGACATAAGAGCGCGATTTGAGAATAAGAACTATCAAGTTACTAGAAACTTTGCAGGTCTAAATACTTATGGGCTTTCAACTAAAGTAGACGAAAAACTAATATAAATATGGAATTATAAAATAACGTGTTTCTCTCTTAAAGAGGATCGCCAAAAGAAGATCTTGTCGACAAAGTTGAATCTCGGCAATGCAATTCAATATCGGGAACAACCTTCCTCAAGCTCCTTCTAAGCAACTTTTCAAATTGTCTTCGATGTTCTCGTTCTTCTTCCAAATTCTCACGCAGATAAAGTGTTTGCTGTGAAAACAATCATAATGCATCTAAAATACCATGAAAATATGCATCACAGTGCATCTAAAATACTATGAAAATATGCATCACGATGCATCTAAAATACATGAAAATATGCATCACAAAGCATCTAAAATACCGTGAAAATATGCATCACAATGCGTCTGAAATACCATGAAAATAAGCATCACAAAGCATCTAAAATACCGTGAAAATATTCATCACAAAGCATCTAAAATACCGTGAAAATATTCATCACAAAGCATCTAAAATACCATGAAAATATCAATAAAAAGTATAAACCTGAATTTTTCATTTTCGATAGCTTAATCCTTTTATTGCGTTTTATCTACTCGTTCGTGTTAAGTCATAAAGGTCAACCAAACACCTTATCTTTCTAAAATGTTTTTGCCTTCTTTGTTCAAGATGATTGTGTTTTAATGATGTTGTTGGATACGTCTTTGATATTCTAGGATTTCTGAAGATTAGCGGAAGTTTTATAAAAGTTGCAAGACTGAAGAGGCATTACGAAAAGGTGAAATGAAAAGGTGTATTTCTCTTGAAATCCCACAAATACAGGTTTATATTAAAGATGTCTTAATAAATGATTAATACATTAAGCATAGAATTTAGAAGTTATTTCAGGGCGTGTTTTTGTCAATATTAAAATAGATTGATATGTAAAAAGGTCCAACAAGAACATTTTGAATTCAAAAAATAAATGAAATACAAATTACCTTTTGCAAATTTTCAACTTGTGATTTCAGACTGTGCACTTCAGTTGAAACGTCACTAAGGAAAAAAGTGATACCATTTTTGGCATTGGAGGATGCGCATTATATAGCATCAAAAATGCTTTAAATGAATTGATGGATGTAGCAAAATCGGCCGATAAAAAACACTCTTAGCTATATTATATGCTGTGAGTTCTATTTCATTAATCTAGCATTAATAAATGATGAAAAAGTAGAAAGGACAGCATTGAGGAAAAAGACTCTTTATTATATGCTCTGAGTTCTATTTCATTAATCTAGCATTAATAAATGATGAAAAATTAGAAAGGACAGCATTGAGGAAAAAGACTCACACTTCGGGCTTTTTCTTGCGTGACTTTTTATATTTAACTGGGTAGTGAGCTCTGGCTGGGGTAACTGGCTTGTAACTGAAATGAGGGGGCACTTCGGGGGGCAGTAAGGAGGACGGACTTATACCTAAAAAAGAAATGCATCTTTTGAATACTAAAACAGTAAATGTTGGAAATCCTTAGACAATGTTTTGTTAGTTTGACAACATTGATAATTGGAATCTATGTTTAATTCAACAATGAAAATGAAGAGAAACACTCAAACTCACTAATTTAAAGATAATAATTGAGCATAAAACAAGAACGATTTCAGCAAAATAACCTCTTTTAAGGATAGAACACAAAAAAAAGATTTGAGGTAAAAGATAGCTCAGTTTGTGCTAAAAACAAAATACTTTTTGATTTCATCTCACACCATAAAAATTTAATTAATTATCTAACAATTCATTCAAAAATCTACAAAGTTATAAATGCTTGTAACATTAAAAAGAACTATCAAAATCGACATACTGAAATTATGCCGTTTGAAAACTCTACACTACATCTCGCAAATTCATTAAAAGTAGACATTTAACGACCTTTAACTCTCAGGGTCTCAAATAATTTAACGAATTAAGAAGTTCATAAAATTTCTAACTAACAAAGGAATGACAATATATTTGATTTTTAGCATGTCAATGTATTTCCTTTTCGATTTATTGACAGAAAATGAAATTCCTATTTTGAATAAGCAAGAAGCCTTGAAAACTTGTTAATTTAATGTCAAGAATTTTTTCAAACAGAATATATTCTTGATGAATTTTGTATTGGTCAAACACGAAAGAAAGTTAAATTAAAGAAGCCAAAAACCTTTTAAGTTAAAATTTCTAAACAAAAAAGACAATACAGCCTTATAGAATTCATGTCTTCCATCTACAGTATACTAAATCCTATCTCATATAAAAACAATTATCTTTTACAAGCTGCTAAAATTATCCAAAGACAACTATTATAGCTTCTCTCACTTATGTTTTACTTGCTACTTTGTTCCAATTATCGTATCCATGTTTAAGATTTTCAATCAACGCTGAAATGGTTTAATAAAAAAGTATGCCTTTTTCATATATATATAAGAATGTCCCAAAATAGTGCGAGCTGCATTTTTCAAATACAGTAAAATGATTTACTAAAATTTGGTCCATTAAAACTGTTTCACACCATCACCTACTTGGTTACTTCTCAATCAGCAACGTTTGGGAAAGATAGAATCTTCCCTCTAACTTCTTGGCTCTTCATTTCGTGAAGGTACGATAGCTTTAAAAGACAGAAGAGCAAGACAGTTAGCCTCGAAATCATTTTAAGAAGAGGTTATTACGAGGTTACTAGATAACATATCTTAGAGATGGTGTGAAACAGCTTTAAGACCAAATAATGCCAAACAGCCTTGCAAAGGGAAAAGTATTCCATCTTCGCATTGCTAAATATTGCCACATGCCAAGAGAAACAAATGATAGACTGCTTTCTCCATTTCAACAAAAGGCACTATTTTTCACACAGTTCTTTTTGAATCAAATACGCCAAATTCAGCCATTTAGAAAGATCAATATTACGTCATGCTTGCATCACCGGCATTGGTACCAAGCCCATTTCATTGGCATTGCATAATACATCAATATAACAACGCTGAAAATGTTGTTTGGTAGAATAAAACATTTAATAAATAGAGAACTTGTTTTTCTAGATACAATAAAGCTAGCAACTAAGTGGTATTCCAATGAACACGAAATAAATTTTGGCAATTTTTTATTAAAGAAAACTTCACTTCGAGTCAAAAGATGAATGCAGAAATATTGTGTCTTTATCTATAATTTCACTCAAATTAATAATACTATTTCATATAATTATTTAGAGATATCTGAAACTTTTGAAGAGTTACAATAACCACCAGGATACATGCAATTATATGCAAAGAAATTCCAAAAATTTACAACTTCAAATAAAATCTATTTTTACAAACAAAAATTTACAACGAAATCTCAACACATTTTGCAATATTTATAGCTCATAACTTAACCATATAAGGAAAATAATAAGTGGACACCTGATGGACAATTGTGTCATTAAATCATAAAAGCAGTTGTCAAAACAATGTAAAAAAAATAATGTTGCAAAAAGGGGAAAAAAAGTCTGCAGTAAAAAAAATAGGAAATGATTCGTGTTACTAGGTGTTATGAAGTAGAGAAAAAAATGCAACAAAAATAAAATTTCTAATAAACAAATATTTCATAATAGAAACAAAAAATCAACTCTATTTTGATAAATAATTTTCAGATATTCTTAAATATATGTAATCTAATAACTATAATCTTTGTACATTTAAATAAATTATTTTATATTTTATGTTTAACGCTTTCATAGAATTTGCTATTTTATCAATCAAATATTCAATCTATATATTCAATCTATATATACAATTAAGTTCTCTTCATTCGAAGAATCCAAAATACTCTGATTTTCTAAGTTATCTTTCGTATTACTTGGTCACGGAGAATGTTCTAAATGATTAAAAATTTAAGGTTATTCTCAAAATGATAAAGAAAGGAAGAACGATAATTTATATCTTTCTTCTATTGGGATATTTTAGGTTATTTCGAGTTAGCTTTAGTTTAAATTCTGTTTACATAAACTTATAGTTTAGTCTAAAGCACATTAACTTAGACAATTGGTAAAGTTAGATCTTCCACTGAAAGATTAGTCTTAGTAATTAATTGGCTCAATTAGGTTAATCAATGTTACTATGCTCACTAAATAAGTTAGAATCAAATGCTGGAATATTCTGCAGTCAAATTAGTAATAGTTCCGTGCTATTTCGCAATCATTATATCATCATAAACTTGATTTAACGAAGAAGTGGTTTTTGTTTAGTTAAACCACAACCCAAAAAACAGCTGCCTGCGATCTTTGATATTTTCCCTTTTCGTTTCTTCTGCACAACTTCATCTTCACGGTCAATTGAGGATTGGCTTATCAGTTTAGCTTTGTCATTGGTTTGCATTTCAGGCACGTGGTCTTCCACTAAACAAAGACAGAACAATAGACAGACAGGGCTTCAATTAAGACCAGCTTCTATTGTGATAGGATTGTAGTAACGAGAAGTAAGGAAATTGAAATCAGCCCATGTGTTTGATTCTTTTCATTCTCTTTGCCATGAACAGCATTTTAAATGCGCATTTCTTTTTGCAGTTTTGATCTTTATTTTCCCATCTAGTTATTTTAAATCGATATTTATGATATTTAAGGCTGGAACCCTTTTGCATTGCTCTGTCTTTAAGAATACCAACACATGCCTTATTTATTCAGTTACAAATTGAACAAAATCAGTGCCAATATCTTCGAAATATTTTAGCAATACTGAATGAGCACTTTTTAGAATTATAATTTATTATGAGCAACAGTTAGCAGACTGATTTCAATTTCAGTTAATGTCAGTTGTTAATGATTGTTAAGATTTTTTTATCATGTTGTTAGTAATATATGAAAATTGGTATAGAGATATATTACTGCTCTACCACCGTACTTGCTTGCTGCTCTATCATCTTACTTGCTTACTGCTCGACCAACATGGTTGCTTACTGCTCGACC
>JAACYV020210533.1:0-22789 GCA_009936425.2 Chrysaora fuscescens | reverse complement strand
GAAAGAGAGGACGTGGCCGACCAAGAACGAAATGGTCAACAAACATTTGCAAATGGTCAGGAATGGAATACCATCAGACTGTGAGAAGCGCACAGAACAGGAAGGAGTGGCGCTCCATTGCATCCAACCCTCGCGTGGATGATGGAACATGATGATGATTTGAACTCAAAGACGGGCTGATATGATTTCAGATAATTGTACAATAAAGATCTGAATAACCATTTTAGAAGACTGTTGTTATTCATTTACTTACTTGCATGTCGCTTTGGTGCTTTTCGATGTATCAGTACAATAAAATGATTTACCCTAGAAAAGCATAAGTAATTAAGAATTTAAAGTATAAATTCATCAACTTAATCAATTCAATTTTTTTTCGAGAAAAAGCAGTAACAGTTTTAGTGAGCTTTGTACAATTTGAGGTACATTTTTTGAAGATAAATACATAACTGTATTCTTACAAAACATATCATAAGTACCTGAAATAATTGAACTCCCATGACAGAAAATATGATAAGGAAAAGCAGAGTGATGACCAGTATGTTCAAAACATTCTTTAGCGAGAACATCATGCACTGAAAAACTGCCTAAAAAATTAAACATTAGATAGCTTTTGCTTTAATATTTGGGCCTTCAGTATAGGTTTGCTTGGTTTGTTGAGTATCATATTTTTCTGACTTTGAGATAAAAAACTGTTTTGAAATGTTCAGCAACACTTACCAGATAAAAAGGGAAAAGTGAATATTTTTAGTATTAAAATCATATTCATCGAGAACTTCTAAACTTACAAGAGTCTAACACAGAAATAATGCCTAAGCTACGTGTGGCGTTCCAAATTGAACAAAAATACACCTGATTTTTACAACAATGAAAAAAGCACCGCTTACTGGATAGTGGATACCTGTAGAAAGTTCTCCCTATTTGATAGAAATTCTATCATATGCTAACATAAATGACTTTTATTTGCAGTTTTCTCATTTTTGGCTCTTTGTCGTAATGTTCAGTGAGTAGTAACTCTTATTATGGGTCAAAATCAGTGGGGTCATTCTGTCCGGCACACTACTGAGGGAAAGAAAATAAAAATGGTCCAGTGGACATAAAGAAACAGTTAGTACCTTCAGTTTTTTTGCTTTGTTTATTGCTTTCAAAGGACGCAATACTCGCAGCACTCGTAGAACTCTCACTATTTTTTCTGAGTCTGGAGAGGAGCTCTTGTCATGACTAGCAAAAATTTAAAAAGATAACAAAACAGCAGCAATGAATAAAATGGGTTGTAGAGAACTAAAATCTTAATTTATAAAATATTTTAACTTGTACACTGATTAGAATTTTCCCTTTTTATGCTTGATTGGCAAAAACGTATTGCTTATTATATCCAGGGTAGCTTAATATTTCGAGATGGATCGGGTAGACTCGGCTGCCTATGAATTTTCATTGTTTGGAGTTCTGTTCTAAAACGATTTTCTTATAATACTCCCTAAAAACCGCCAATTTAGCGTTGTCTTGTTAATATGAAGCGATAAAAAAATAAACATTTTGCTCTTCTTACCTCAAAACTAATGATGCTATTGCACAGCTCACAACCAAAGCATCAATAAAATTCCATTCGTCACGAAAGTATGCTCCTTGGTGTAGTAAGGCTCCATAATTTATAATCTAAGAAAGGACAACTAGTTGAATAAAGCTGAAGAATTTCAGGTCAACATTCAGAGGCAAAGAGCACGTATTCTATCCGGCAATCAGTAATCATTTTCCTGTTCCTTTGATAATTATTGTCACAAATTATTTAGGCCCTTAGTTAGTTTCATTCCTTTTTATTGTTTTTTTCTTTTCTTAGCTTGTCAAAGTTCATGGTTTTGCTATGGTTAAACTAATGATTTGCGTAGTTTTCTGTTTACTTTTAATTATCATCTACCTAGCCTGGAATTTCCTATTATTTGCACATATATTCAACTGTAATTTAGTTTGAGTTAAACTTAGACCTTCAATATGAATAAGTTGAGTTGAATTTAAAGAAAGTGTATCTCTCTGCTGCCTTCTCTGCGCTCACCATCTTGCCACTTGGGTCCGTGACATTATAGTGATTCTTAGAACATACATAAAATTTTATTGAATACAGTTTATGCAAATTAGAACAAATTAACCCTTGCCAAATATAATTATATCAGTTAAATATTTCCTAAAAATGAATAGGCAAAATATATCGTGTAACCTTGACAAGAACCTCCATTGCAAAAACACTTGTAAATATGCAATCAAGATATATCAGGACCTAGAATATAAAGGAGATAGATATATCTATCTAAATGTAATGTCCAAAATTTTAGAGATGTTTATATTGAAGCAATCATCCTAACTAAAGCTGCTTGAAAGCAACAAGAAATAAAAATAAATTATATCTTAGCAATATATTAGAGAGACTGAACATACTTTGTTGGTTTTGGAGTCCTCATTAATGGTGTCTTCTATTGCCAATAGTGCACTACTGATCAAAATACATCCAAGAATGAAATTATCAAAGTGCTTTAGGTTGACCAGCCAGTGGCAAAACTTCCGAATTCTAAGAAGCAAAGTTAATTAAAATAAAACAGGTTTCAATTTTATAATCATTGCCATTGTTCAATGAAGCACTCCTGCCATGAAAACTCAAACATCACGTCAAATCATTCTCAATTGATATTAAGATTAGATATATGCAAGCCGAAATATCTCATCCATTCGTAGAAATGTTTCCTTGATGAGTTGGATCTCTCTTTGAAACATCCGGCTATTCTATTCTCTACAGTTATTGTGCTGGATTGATATCAAATGGGTATTCAGTATAGCACCTCTTACTAGAGCCCTACTGATCACCTTAATACGGTTTACTGAGCAACAAAAGCACTTCATCTTTGCTACATCCAAGAATTCTCTAAACATTTCCAGTTAAAATGATTTTCACGTTTTGGATTTAAGAATAGGTAAAATACTCACGGATTGCCGGGAGTGAAAATGAAAAACGTGTTCACTTGAAGCATGGTTGGGCTGCTGCCAGCTATATTCCCCGTCATTCGACCCGGATTTTTCAGATTCTTAAGAAAGTTTTCACCAGGCTGAGCATGTCCACCTTAATAAAAGTCATTCCGTGAGTTCTAAAAATATCATAAAAAAGAATACAGAAAAAGAGAAATAAAGTACTATAATTCAAATAGAAACATCTGCATGATACCGTCTTCTGGTTCAGACTCAAATTCGTCATCAGTACTTGCTGCTTTCTTAAGCTATAGTGAAAAATGTAGAATTATTCTTAATAATTTATTCTAATTATCTGGCAAAAAAATTGCAAACTAATTAAAGATTAAACAGCCTTGACATTAGAAATAGAAAAACACTTTGTGTGCCATCTTTTATTATCTTGAAAATTGTCTCCATCTACACCTACATGGTTTGCAAATGCTATTAACCATGGTTTAAGCAAACATTCAATATTAGCAAACACATGGAAAAGGTTTTATCAATACCACCTTTTTTGCTTGCGTATGAAATCATTTGTTCTAAATTAAAATACTTCACATTACTAATTGCAATGAATAGTGCAAAGGCTCTCGCAGTTTTATTTTGCCCATAATTCACGATAAAATGCAAAAATATATTTCAATACCTTCAAAAGTGCTGAATTCTTTTCTTTTTGCCTGTAAATAAATTAAAAAGAAGTTTTTAACCAAAACAATGCATACAAAATTTATAAAACGAGAAAATGACTGAACGCTAGAGTTAAAAAGTCTTATAAAATATACTTTTTGTCTTCATTGCTGACTTTGGGAGCGTATTTTTCTTTAATTTCTTTTTGATGTTTTTGTCTTTCTTCTTCTTCTTTTTCTTCATCCTTGCCAAGCAGCTGCGCATTTGTAAGATTGTCAACCGCGATTGCCAAAAAAACATTAAGCAACGTATCTTGAAAGATCGTCAAGAAAGTACTTTTTTAATTTACTTCTATCAAAAGAATATTCAAATTTTCATCAATTTCAATTTCAACAAAGAAGTGATGTAATAGAATATTGAACGGATCTTACTGTTCATTCTAATCCTATTGACTTCGTTAATCATGTTGAAATGCGTAAGGTAGCTTAAAGTAAAAATATTTATATGGGATTTGGAAAATCAAAATTGCATTGAAAGGATACAGTTTCCGAGAACAACAAGAAGAACAAAATATAAGGACACAGCTAGTCCCTTTGGATGCTTAGGCCCACCACCTGACATGACACCATTGTACATGACTGTATTCCAGTCTTCACCTGTCAATATCTTAAGCGAAACGAAATTTAATAACATCTAAAAATGGGCAAGCTTTAACACAAGTAGCATGTACAAGTAGTAGATTATATAATGACTTCAGCCCCCACAAAATCCTTCAAACAATGTCGTAAACATTAGGGACATTATCGAAGTCAAAGTCAAATGAAATACAATGTCTTTACAAAACATTTCATGATACGATAAAGCTGAATATCGTTTACAATTTTACCATAAGAACCTAGAAAGGCACGAGTTTAAAATGTGATGCTTCTTTAATATATGATATTCGAACCTGAAAAACAGCGAGCATGGCATTCCAGAAATCATCAAAATTTGTTCGTGGAAGTGGAATTTGGTCTGCAAATCTGTAGAATGGAGGATAAAAAAGAATTGAAGGAACAAAGGAATGAAGAATAAAAAAGAACATTGTAGTCACAGTCAAGTAATTTATAAAATGGTAAAGCTGGTAATAAAGATGTATAAAAATATTGTATGGGCAAATGAATACTAACGATCCTCCAAACAGCTGCATACCAAGCAATGCAAATATAAGAATGAACAAGAATAAGAGAAATAGCAGACTGAGTATGGACTTCATACTGCTCAGCAGGGACGCGATGAGATTTTTCAGCGAACCCCAATACCTAGAAATATATAAGCGATGAATGATAGATTGTAAGCAATCTGGCTATGAACCATCCTTCATCCTTCTAAGCAAAGCTTTCAAGGCCCAAAACTTCCAAGTATATATTTCAAAACAAGTGTGACCGGAGTGACACACTTGTTAAGTTGATGTCTATACAATTATACTTACTATTACTATGATAATCATTTTAACAGAACCATTCCCCACTTTTTTTAACGAAAATAGAACAATAAGCAAGAAGCAAAGTAGTGTTCCAATATTCGTTTTATGTTTATAACCTAAAATAGACTATTTTATTGACAAAAGTGTTTTGAATATCAATTTTTATAACTTCTATACGGTTTGATGCTGATTTCAATATTGAATTAGCAGCATTTCATAATAATATCATTCAATCTAATACCAGTCTTATGCATGTTAAGAAACTTTTCTAGAAGAAAAAAGCAAATCAACGTGCTCACGTTTTGTATCAAATCATTTGTACCTTTTTGCGAGTTATCAACAACAGGTTAAAGTTACAGGCTTATTTACTGATGTCTGCACAAAATCTTTTGTTTATTTATAGAGTCAACATTTGTTGATTGTATTGCCTTTGCCATTGGAAGTGGTTTTTATATGCTTTGAGGCTTTTGGGGTTTGTAAGCTAAGGAGGGGGGGGGGGGAATATGGCAAATTCTGTAAAAAGATGCACCCAACACACGGAAATATGGAAAATATTATTACCAGTAATAAACTCACCGTGTGAACTTGAACAATCTCAACAGCCTCAGAGCTCGAAGAACTGAAATTCCCATTTGTACATTGTAGACTCTAGACACTATGATTTCAATTACTCCACCACAAACCACCTGAAAGTGAAATTTCAAACGGTTATTCAATTATTTTGCTTATTAATGTTAGCAGCAGAAATAAAATTGGTAAAATAATCTAGTTCTCAAACTATATATATTTCTTACATATCGAACAAAATCTAGATAAATGATATACAGCCTTTTCATAAATTTCTAACAGCAGACGGAAAAAATATTCTAATAAGTGGCAAAATAAAAGATAAAAAGGATTTTAGTGATTTCTGAGGAACATGCAACAGCTACTCACTACACAGTCGAATGTATTAAACTGTGATTTGAAATACATTCTGGGACCAAGTCCATAAAGCTTCAGACACATCTCAGAAAAGAAGAAGGATATGAATACCACTTCTGCAATGTCTATAAAAAAATTGACGATGCAAATAAAAAAATAGCCACAGTTAAAATTGTCTGCTATTCTCAACAACCACTTTTAAATCTGATTCAGCTGAGGTATTTATCAAGCGACAACAATTGAATACTGCCTGAAACAGCGTTCCAGGACTTAAAGTTTACTTTGTGCTTTTATTGTAGCTTTGAAATACAATTCATGGAATTATAGTTGCAAGGTTAGAAAGAAGATGAAAACAATGTAATTTAAATGAAAATCTCATTAAATAAAAAAAATGTTTGATAAAAAAACTAAGGGTATTTTATAGAATTTATCTTCACTTACTCTGTATTTGTGTAAGCCACGGAGGTTGGTTGTAGTATTGTACTGCCACTGACACAGTGTTGAAAAAGACACAAATTATTACAGTCCAGTAAAAAACAGGATGCTTTACAACCCTCCGTACTCTCAACCTGATTAGCTTATTTTTTCTTTGCAACCTCACTGATAGAGTTTCACTGCAAAAAATAATCTTAGAAATAAAAGACAGGTCAATTTGCTTTGTTAGCCTAACAAACAAATGAAGCATTTTTGAACGAGAACGTAGATAAAAAAAAATAAGCTAAAATATAACTCTACGTAAAGGAACTGAAACAAATCTTCTAAAATGAGGATGAATTTTGTTAAGGATGATTATCGACATCATCACCTATGGGCAATCGAAATTGATTTGCGAAGTCATGGTCCAAATGAGAGCGATTTTCCTCAAAGATGTGTTGCATTTTGAATAATCGATATGTCCCTGATTGAAAAACAAGTAAGCATTTACGCTCGAGGAGAAAATGAGTGTTAACGAAGAGGGTCAGTTTTTTCTTGTTCAAGCTCTCTTTCTTCCATACTTCTTTCTTCCATACGCCCTTCTTTGACCATGCTCTTGTACTTCTCCTCGAATATTCTTCATGGTTTGGAAACCTCGCGATTTTCCTCCCTCCTTCCCCATTTTTTTCACCCACCTTTCCTTTTCCATTTGGGTCGTATATCTATGATCTATAATCGTATTTATTTATGCCGCAACTAATTTATATATTTAAGGTCCGGTAGATCGACCCCAAACTGTAAATGGATTGCAAAGCAAGTTATAATACTGTAGGTTTGATAACTAAGGGCTGATCTACCCCTCAGGGTGGACGGCTCCAGAAGTGCGTTTGGTTGTCCTATTCTCATTTTGCAATGGGCAGACCCAAAGATCTTCATAGGATCATGGGCTGACCTAATTACCAAGGGGGATGGCCCAAGTAGAGGGCTGGGTGTTCTTGTTTTCATTTGAGGGATGCCAGACTCAAAAGGTCAGTTGTTAACATCTACATGCGGTGAGCCTACCTCTAAGTGAGATTTTTGACCGCCGCTAAACCCTTCGCTATCAGTTAGCATATTATAGTATTGAGAAATATATTGTATTTATACATCGTTTTGTTATTCTGCAATTCATAAACGACCTCTCTGTTGCCTATTTTCTGTGTTATCTCTACCCGTAGGTGTGAAAAAACTTTAGCTTAATTTTAACGTTTTGCGAGAAACTTTATACAAGGAGCGATTTAACGCCTTCCCCATGCATCAGGACTTTCTGATATCCAGTCATTAAGCTTTAGGATCAGAATTATTATCCTTATTTCTTACTTTATATATATAGACCTTATTTCACATACTTGTTTTTCAAATTTAGCCTGAAACTCTTCTTTGTATTCATTCCTTTAGCCAAGATGTTTGTCATGCCAAAGTTCCCTTCGATTCCTTTTTCCTTCTCCCGCTTTTTCTCTGTTGAAAAAAGGTTTAAATGTTTTGGTGGCTCACTGAATTAGTTGCATTCAGAGATGAATGAAGAAATTTATATGAAACTAGTAATAGACGATTTCTGTCTACTACATTAAACGTAAGATAATCTTACGGTCATTTACAGGCAAATCACTGCATGAGGTCACGCTTAAGAGACTAAGAGTGTTATTCTAAGAATTTTAATACCGAAATAAAAATACCATAAAGGGTTGTTGAGACCTTCTTCACGCGTATTTAGTTAAAAGTGTTTAACTTATCCTTTTCTAAAGAAATTGACACAAATGGAAAACTATTTTTGACATATCGAGTGAGCATAAAATATGTTGTATGCCAAAAAATAGCTTTGTATGTTGCAAACCCATCTGGTTTTATTAGCTACCTTGTATTGGGATCTGAAATTTTGCTATAATAGATGCTTAAGAAACACAGTTATCAGAAGGGTTTCCAGCTTTATTCTTCTGCCAATGATTATTAACTATAATTATGTTTACACCAGTTGATATTTTTAAGAGTAGACTTGGCTTTGCATCAGAAAGAGATTTAATGTAAAGATGTGGATATATGTAAAAGTAATTACAGTAAAGGCAGTCTTATCTTAAGAAAAAGTGAAGTCTTATTTCTTCGAAGCATGCCTTTCAAATAATTTCATCAATTCTTTCTCAGATTAAGGACAAGATGTAAGCTCAACTTTTCAATGAAATTTTTCTCGGTAGTTGTTTATTTAAGTTAAAAGCTGTTTGCTTACGTTCCTGGGCCTCTCTTTCCTCCTCTTCTATGATTACTTCTTCTGCTTTATTTAGCCAATTCATATAATCGTTTAATGCTCTATCAATCTGTTGGCTCTGTCGAACTCTCAAAAACTCCCTGCGGTTTTCAACTCTTTCTCTTTCTTTTGCAAATTCACTAGCAAAGAAATCGATATTATTTTCAAACTAATAAGCTGCTGTATTGTATTCAATAGTATTCAACAGTGTTGCATGCAAGCCATAAATATAGACATAAATACTGCTTGTGCTAATGAAGATTGAAGAAGCTCTAAGGGACTAGAAAAGGCAAGTGGACTTTTTACTGCTCGAGCAACCGTTAACTAAAGACCAGACTGTTGACATAATACAACGCTAACTTCTCACCCGCTGAGAACGCCAAGAACCAGATTGAGCATAAATTGGGCTCCAATTATGTTCAATGTATAATAGTACACCCAAAAATATGCTCCATGTTTGTCAAAAACGTCAAAAGTCTGAAATAAGAAATTAAAGCAGAGAATGAAAGTTTATCAATCGTTTTAGAGAGCTATCAAGTCAGTACTCTTCTTTAAACATTGGTGTAGTAGAAAGACAATCCTTTATAGTACAACATGCAAAATTCAAGATATAGTGGTTTTGACTGCAATAAAATGAGCAATTTGAATTGTCTTTAAACTAAAGCATGTCTTTTTATATAACAGCAACATTTTACTGACAGTCACGTTTTCCTGCAAAATGATCGATAAAATGTGCCATTGCATGCCTAATTCTTTTCATATCAGCAACGAGCTCTAAACTTTCTTTTGCTTTTTCGTTGACCTTACTATTGACTTGGTAATTTTAGATGTAAGAATGTTCCCAATCTCCGTTGAGTTTATAGGAATTGCACAAAACCATATTGCCCCCTATGCTACTTCACTTTCGTTGAACCCTTACTGATTTTTTACTTGCAAGTAATAAACAAAAAAAATACCAATATGACTGGACAGGCTTTACCCAACTTCCGAACAGGGTAGGCAGATCATCAGATTATTGCAGAACAAATTAAAATTCTACTGATCAGTTTTGGCTTAGCTAAAAAGAAACTTTTGCATTTATGAAACTATTTTCTTTTTACTTTCAAATATAATCACTTGTTGTGCACAGATACATTTAATGATTTGTTTACTATTTGGGACCATTTTGACACCACCGTGCAGAATTTGGTAGGATTCATTAGGTTTTTAAAAAGAAATGAGATTTAGATAAAAATTCAACAACAATTTGCCAGTATTTTGGCAAAAACCCGTAGTGATGATTCAGAATACGAGACGCAAAGTTTCTCAATAGCCAACAGAATTCAAAGGTCTTAAAATGTCACAACGAAAGAAGACTTAGGAGCCTACCCAGTACATAGTATCAGTCCAGCCTTCACAAGTAATACAGGTAAACACTGTGAGCATGCCCAGTAGCATGTTATCGAAGCTTGTGATACCCTGGTTTGGTCCCTGCCAGTAACGTCTGCATTCTGAGCCAGCAGGGCAGAGTCTACCATACTTTGATCCACACAACTGACCTTTTTCTACAATTTCTAAAAAGATTATTATTTATTTTAATCATCAAAACATTTAATTTCAGTTATTAAAGAAAGGACAGCAAATCGTAGCTACAGTCACAAATTTTACGTGAAGACCATATCAAAAATTCATGAAGGCATAAGAAACTTTTTATCATCGATTATAAACATCAATTCTACTTTTATTCATTAAAGATTTCAGTTTTTGTTGAATTTCAAACACCGCATTAATTTGTTTCAGTTTAAAGAGAGATGGCTAAGAAGCATATCAACCAATTTTGGAGCATAAAATATCACCACAGTGGGAACTGGAGCCTGAAACATTTAGAAAACAAACAAAAAAAGAATTCCGCAAAAGCGTTGTTAGTCTAGACTATACCAGATTGCTACCGGAGCGATTGAATTTTGACTCCAAAGTGATATTTGGAGTTGTCAATAGATACTGTATAAAAAGGCGAAAAATAACTGTCAACCTTCAAAGTGCCTATAATTTGTTTCCTTAGTGATTACTCTTGCTAAATGATGCAAGCATGACCTGCCCTACATATATTTGTCCCTGCTTAGATAAAGCTGAAATGTGCGTTGATAAAAAATAAAAACTAGCTGCAAAATACTTGCGAGTTAAAAAAACAAAGTGATTTTTACAAGTAAGCTATTTGCAGTTTGAGCTAAGACTAGGGAATATTACAAAAAGGCATAATCACCATTGGTAGTGGAATTGAAGCACGTGAAATGAAATAGACCTGGTAAAAATTCCAAGCCGATGATAGCATAGATAACAATGACAAAGCCAACCAAGAGGCAGATTTGCAGCAGAGGTGCCATAGCCCTCGCAATCGACTTCATTACAACTTGTAAACCTGTTTATTGAACACAAAATTAGAAGAATTTTAGTAGATACTTTCCATTTAGATTAATGAATATATGATTTAGATGAATATATTAGAATAACTACTTTTAAATTTGAAAGTGTTTTTTAAAAGAATGCTCTCGTCAAATCACAAGATAAGATTGCACGAGGCACCTTATAACTATGTGCTATACTGCCTCTACTTTTATAAGTGAATAATCATATAACGAGACTAGATATCAACAGTTTTTAATGATGATATGATAAAAACTTAACAATACGGCGTGCTGTCTCTTCAAAAGTCATTGAAAAAATATCGGCATGGTAACTGGCTATAGATAGAAATATTTGACAAAAAACTATGTGATGAAATATTAATCATTGCTCATTTTGATAGAAAAAAAACCTGTAATTTGTAATTTTTTCATGGCACCGATATCAACAGTTAAACGAAATAAGCATTGTTAACAGCTTATTGGAAACTAATAAACAATAAAATTACCATAGAAGATTCACTTTTAAAATGAATAAACACCTATAAAAGTTCTTAAACAACATCTTAAGCAAAATAGGAGGCAATCCAATGCTTATTCTGGTGATACAAAAATGAAATTGTGCATTTAGTTTTTTTATATAACTGTTTTTGTAGTCCTTTCCACTTATTTGTGTCTATTACTTTTATGCTGAACAGAGAACGTTTCAGTTGAATATAGTTATAAACACAAATTTTATAGCTTCATCAATATTTTGCACCATAGAACGACCATGAAAGCATTCAAACATGAAGTTTTTATATTCGTAATTTTTATCGTTTTGCCATTATCAACAGTATATGCACCCGTGAAAAATGGCATTTGTTAAAATCAATTTTAGGTACACGTTGTGAACGTAATAAGTTTTAAAAAGCTCATTCAATGTATTCTAATAGATTTGTAGAGTTTATAACCGACTATCAGTAATGCTTTCTGTAAAAATATACAAACTAAATAGTGATTGGAGAAAAGATTTGATAGGAGGTTTAAAAATTATCAATATACGTGATGATTATGAGACCAGCATTACACGAAACTACACGACTAAACAAGGTATAGAAACTAGGAACGACTGCAAATGTGTTCTGAGTAAATGTCATTCACCAGATTGATGCAGGCGAGCTTGATAAAGGTTGTAAATATTCGACATTTTGAAGAATTGAGCTTTTTGGAGAATAGCAAGCTATCGACGCGGTGATGTTTTAAAGTTGTTTCAACAGAAAAAAAATGAAGGAGCGACAGTTCCACCAGAAAGTATACAAATCAAAAGGTACCTATAGGCCAGATTTGAAGCTTGCAAATGTTTTGAAGTTCAAAGCCTTACACACCCCACATAAAAACCTAAAATTTGATACATAATGTTTTTCTCTGGTGACTTTATGTCCACTTTGTTGGATATGTGCCTCTTCGCGACTGATATTATGGTGCATTGCACAAAATGTATTGTTGCATGTAAAGAGAAAATGTTTTCTCACTAGAAATCACAAAAGCAACTTTTGAAATACCATAAGTATTTGTAAAACTCCTGTGTGATATATATAAATTATATAAGGGAAAATGCATTATATTGCATAAAAGTTGTATTTTTGCTGAGCGTTGCAGGGCAAACAGGCTGTAACATAAGACGTTTTGGTAAGTAGGGACAACGCAGATCCTTCTTCGACCAATCAACTGCCAAAAAGGATAAAAATACTATTTGTCACAAGAGAAGAGAATGCAGTAGCTTTAGTTGGTTCGAGATGCAATCAAACAGTAGATTGAATATCAGAATATCTCTGGAAAAATTCTTCTACGCTCTAGTAAGAAAAACATTGTGCTACAAGAGCAATCAATCTCATATCTTTACTCAAAAAGTGGAATGAATAAGTGCCTCGTGAACTGCTCCGTTTTTTTCAAACGTTTCTTAGACATAAAAACAGTTACTGTAGGATTTAAATGACATTCTAAATGCTGAACAAGATGGCTATAAGTAGAATTTGCATCCAAAAATATGAATTCAAAAGCAAGAAAAAATTGTAGGAGAAACAATACAACGAATGCTGAAAGAATGCATTGACACGCAATTGTTACAGCTAGATATGCACAGACACAACAGCATCTATTCACCAAAAAAATATCGCATTCATAACAAGAATGTTTTGGTATGGAAATCCACGTTCTTACGAAGTCAGAATCATGCTAGAAAATACGGCAGAAAAATGCTGCAACGGTTTATCAGTCCTGACAGAATACAACCACACTCCATCCCATTCCATCCACGAAAGGCTCAATTTAATGTACTTGCTCAGGAAAATTGAAGAGTCATATTTATGCAATGTGACCAATAGTCGAGCGAAATTACTCATTCGTTCCGAAGGCACATAATTCGAAACATTTTCAATGTGTGTCTGAGTGACGTCATTCATGTAGAAGCAAAAGTACCCTTTCAATTGAAAAGTTCATTGTCAGATACTTCTCTAAGACGGAGAAGTTAGGTTTTAGGAAGTGAGTGACAAATTCGATTTCATCACCAGTAACAGGAGCCTTCATGGGTATCTTTAATTAAAATACAAAACTACGAACAGTCTTACACTCCGAAACCTACTTGGAATTCCAGACACGAGCTTCAATGGGCGGAGAACACGTCCAGCTCGGAGGGCTTTGATGCTTCCAGCATCTATGTTGAGCTTCAATTCGGGCAAACTGATAATTCTGAAAGATAAAGGTATATATTCCTCATAGATTGATATTTAGGTTCCAAGAAGACTCCTCGATGGCGCACTTCTTTAGGAGGTGAATTGGTCGTCCATTTACAGCCCTCTTCGAGTGATAAAACATGTCTCTTCCAAGGCAAGCCAAAACAATGAAAGCGTCATATGAATGTGCCGCTCATTCAGCAACTTTGGTATATTTTTAGAAGGAATGAAATGACTAAGAAAAGAAAGTACATGACAAGATTGTACAGAATTATTCAATTGTGACATCCTTTGTTATCAAAAGATGTCGTACGGCTTTAACGGCCGATTGCTGAAATTGAAAATTCCATCCTCAATTGACAGAGAGGAATAGAAAAGCGAAATAAAGGCGCTTCCAATTACGAAAATAGGAGAAAGGGCAAAAAGTGGAATTTTCGTTGTAGATGCCAGGTCTCACGAAAAAGATAGCTGAACATGCGAGTGAAGAAGTTGTGAAAAAAAAATTAAAAACTAAGTGACGAACTAAAGGAAAGATTGCAGTTGAATGGCAATGGTTGAGCTTTTCTTAGCACACAGCAAATGATTTCAGGATAGAAGAAGTGAAACTGACTATCAGAAAAGATGAAATGATGCCAATGATTTCCTGTCTGTTTCCACAATCTAAAAAGCAAAAAGAGCATTACACGACCATTAGTTCCTAATTGTCGATATATGACTTACTTGGAATTCCAGAGACCAATTTTAAAGGCCGTAGCACCCTCATCGCCCTTAGGGCTTTGAGAGCACTTGCATTGAGGCCAACGTCCAACTCTTTTATACTTAGAACGCTATAGAAGGAACGATATCTTCAAGTCAGATTCAAAAAGGCTTGAATTTCTACTTAACTCTCTGTAGAAAATCCAGGATATTCTTTTATAGACAGCTTGATGAAACTATCAGCAGACCAGTGGAGTTTTTAGAAATGATTTTATGGGTTATTTTAGAACAAGAGGTTAATCAGGTTTATTTCATAATATGTCAAATAAATATTTGTAAGAGCAAAAATAGAGTTATGATTTTAAGGTTTCCCATGGAAAAACACTTGCATATATTCATGATTTGTAAAAACAAACCTTCTTAGAACTATTTTACAAAGTGAAGTTATTTTCTAATGATTTACCAATGCAATTAGAAATTTTTGTCCCAGAGTTGTAATGAACAACAAATAAGGTTATGCAGTATCTTACCCAGTAACAACAACAACGAAATCTAGAATATTCCATCCGTTGCGCAAGTAAGAACCAGGATGTAATATGAATCCGAGAGATATAATTTTTAACAAAGCTTCTACACAGAAAATTCCTAACAAGTAGATCTCTGCATTCTCCTGAACAAATAGAAATATAAAAACATCAGCAAATAAGACAAGAAAATGATATAAATGTTTTGCAGGAGAACACTCAAATTATCTATAAATAACATAACTAAGCCTCCGAATGAGGTAAAGCAATTGTGTTTGTTTTGTAAAATCTCTTTAGCTGTAGTTCTTTCAACATTAGCTACGTTGCATTCAGTGGAACAGAACACTGCTATTACAAGTAGTTGAAGACAACGCCAGAGCAATACAACTTTCCTGACTGGATTAGGGAATTCAAGGATACGATCTAATTCATGGCCCACGACCGCTGTATTCTAATGCAGACACCATATCAAGATATCTGGACCCATAGACACATCATAACGGGAATCTTTGCAGCAAATTTTAAACAGCATCAAGAAAGTCATTTCAGAGCATTAAAACTTCTAGGGGAGAACAACACACTAGAATATAAAAGTTTTATACTCGGCCTGCAAACAGCTGTACAATACTTTTAAAAAGAAGAAATAGTACATGCAGTATAAAATTTTTCTCTTCGGATAGGATCATACTAATGCATTTAACCTACTTATCGGAATCACAGTGCAAGTGATCTTTTCTTCCTGATTCCGAGCGTATTAATGAATCTGTCTGATTTATCGATTAAATGTGTGCATATAATTGTTCATCGTCTGTAGGAGTTAAGCACGGCAAAATACTCCATTATAGTCTCAAATATTTTTACACAAAACGCATGGAGATACAATGGATCCAACCCAGCATAGCTACATTAGCTTACCATTCTGGCAGAAACTAGTGAAACGAAAATGTAAAACATTTTCTAGTCATTACAGCCATAAATATTCTGTAACATGAATTTAAATCGAGATTCTATGGCTGTCAGCGCAGGGTTGGTCTCCTAGTGCTTTATGACGTTTCAAGCAAGGAAAAATATTCAACAGCGTTTTGCTAAATCTTAGCTTCAGCCATCGATATATAAATCTATTAGGAGTTGAACGAAGTTTTATTTTACCTACTTTTGACCTAACAATTCTTCGAATAAGAGCTTATCATAAATGAAACGAATTGCGGATTGACCAAGTAAGTGATCATTTGAATGAATATGACCTTCTTCAGAATAATAAGTTAAGCCAAAGGGGTATTGAGTAAAATTTTGTGCTCCCTGGCACAAATGATCATCATTAACGCTTTACTAAATAAATATTTGAATTAAGTCATCAATTAGATTTAAAAGAAGGTGGATTCTATCATACCAAAACCAAAAATACACTATGAGCATAAAAACAATAAAAATTAAGTTAAAATGCTAGAGCTATTTAGCTAAATTGCGTAGGTTAAGTTAAATTTATAGCTAAGCCGAAATATAAACTATTCTTCCATACTAGAGATAATTTTACAAAATAGATAGAAACATATTTTCTAGATCATTGTAAATACTAGGATTGCTTTTATACTTCTACCCATGGAATTAATATAGAGCTAAAAATTAAAATGTGGCCTAATAATTTCTTACCAGTTTAACATTGAGCTCTGATTTGTCTGAACTCGGTAGCGGCGTATTCAATGCAAGCAGAATGCAGTTCACCATAATCGTAGATAAAATGAAATATTCAAAAGGCTGGAATCGATGTCAAAGAAAAACAGACATCTGTTGGGCATAAAATGTAGGCCAATAAAGAATATCCCAGTTGGGGTGTGGAATAAAAAGAAATTTGAAGTACCAGCAAATCATGCGCAAACGATCGTACATGGATCTTATGATAAATCTGACAACTTCAAGAATCAAGACAGAATTAACTTTTCCTAAGTGACATTGACTGTTTATTTTGCAGTTAACCATTGAACAGTTGCATCGTTTTGATATGAAGACATATAGATTGGAAGTCTAGAATGGTCTTGTCTACCTATTTAAACAATTAATCATAAACCTCTTGAAAAAACAAACTCATTTTAAGATATAGCAAGGTATCTCTATCTCGACTGCCAGCTTAATAAGCCCGGTAATCTAGGCCTATTTTGCGCTTCGTCACGGAACAGACTAGAAGAAAATATAGATTCTGTGTTGAAAAGGATACCTTCGATTCTGATATTACTCGACATATTTTCCGGATTATATTCTGCTCTGATAGTAGGAATAAACTAAAATAGGTTTTTCTTTCTGGACCAACAATGCGCTGCATTGAAGAACTTCTTGAACCTCCAGACTGTGACATATTTGAAACTCTTCGACTATTTTCCAAAGGCTGCGAGGACATATCTTCTAAATCGCTAGCGGCTGAGACTCATCGATATCGCTTCTTTAATGCCAAAGTGCTGCAATGAGTGCGGTAGGAAAAATGGATGAGCTGGTATTCATTGAGGCATCTAATACCATTGGTAATTTTCCTATGTATTCTTACATGCAAATTTACTCTTCAAAACCTTTGTTGCTATACTCTGTTCGATTTATACTTGTCGAGGCGTATGACTATGCTGATTCTCAGTAAACCTTCTGCCCAATCACCTGCTATTAACTGACACGTGATCTAGAATTGCACAAAGGGCTCTTCAAATACAAACGAATTAACATAATAGGGGATAACAAAAGCAGAAATTTACGATGAGCACCTGTCGTTTCGATGAATTTGCGTGTGTACATTCAATCTTCTTTGTTAGCATATATTCATTATTGTTATGCCTGTTTAAAATACTTAGTGACTATCCAGGAAATAAATAGAATCCAACCGAAGGAAAATCTAAAATCTTATAAATGTAAAAATCGAAAGGACAAGATTTCAAAAGTAAATTTCTCTTCTAGCAACATAGAGATTTATATGAATGAAATAACAACTTTGATAACAAATGAAGAAATTAATATTTTGCATAAACATTGCAATGGGAAATAAAAAAGCAATTAACCTGCCAAAATTATTTTTTCATTAATGCTTCTGAACAAATCAAGGCTAATACAAAAATGTACTGAGCTTCACTACATATATTTGATTGCGATTTCATTAAAAATGTGTATTTGAAAGTTGGTTAATCGTTAAATCGAATAAATTGTTGTGGATAAAAGTTTTAAACGGAATGCGAACTAGTCACGAGACCATTCCTACTACGAATTTGGTTAATAGATCTATGTAGATTTGCTCTGGCCACATCATATTTAAAAAAAAATTACTTCAAGTAAGATAAATCTATAATAGGATATATAGTGGACAAAAACAAGAAAAAATAGGGCAAATGGTACCCAGGCTCCAATGGCTATTCTTAACAAGAATCCATAAAAATTAGGTGCACTTTGACAAAGGACAAAAAGTTGCATAGGTAGCAGTCACGAATCCTTGGCACCGCATTTGTGACAAATTACTTAAAGCAGCGCAGGAATAAAGAGAGAACAGCAAGGGGAGATTATGTTTTAGCCAATCAGCGGCTTTGTTGATAATCTGCACTTAGCCAATGAAAGGGCATAAAAGACAATAGAGTTTTGTCTCGAAGCTGGTCTTGGCGGTCATTGAGCGGCCGAGCCGTAAGAAATTGCTCTGCCAATTTCGGTTTTTTGCACGTGGAATTTTAACCTAGTAAATCTAAACAAAACTTTCTACAACGGAGAAGATTTTCTCTAAATATCTACCGTGCGCAATTTCGAATTTCCCATTAATACTGGACCAATGGCAGGCTAAAATCAGACAAATTTCCTCCATGGCCCGTCTATTTCAATACAAAGCTCATACCAATCGAAGCCGCTTCAACAGCAACAGTGACCAAACGCCGAGGGCAAGCGAATCGAACAACTTTGCAGAAGTTGAAAAGAGAAGTAAAATCTTTGCCTGTATGAAGGGAAGGTAGCTGGAGAAGAATTGTCAACTAGGCTGGCTGTTTCAATCTCGTGAACCAGTGAATGATAACTTTCACTCCATTTCATGTTTAACTTCTTTTTAAGAGCAACGAATCATCCATTTAACAAACGAGTCTGCATGCCCCCGTTTGTAGATGAAGATACCAAAGCAACGATTCAATTCCAAAAACTAAATAAATGCAGCCATCGACAGACAAGCAAACATGAGTAAAGGAAAAGAAAACATCAACAAACGATTAAAACAAGGTTTAACAAACCTTGAACAACGAAAAAAAGAGAAAAAAATTGCTTTCCAAGAGACGAATCTGGCCGCTTATCAGTTAATACTGCAAACAACTACAAAGAAGGTATTAAGGGATATCTGAGCGCAGTAGAAGAGGTCGATCAAAGGGTATATGAGCATGTAGAGAAACAATTAAATGCCCATATGTCTGCATGGTGCAATAATTTACAAGAAAAATGAGAGAGTTCAATCAAATTACCAAGCAACAAACAATGCTATACCACCTCTATATAGATTTAGAAAAGTTCACAAAAACCACGACAACATGATGTGATGTGTACGTGAACAAGGACTATTCCTTGCTCTTACTGCCACCAAAACAGCATTACAAACACATCAACAACCATCAACCATCAGCAATCACATCGTCTGGAAAGAGCAAAAGTGAAAGGGAAATCAATTGTTGTAAATCATTTTACCGACCACAAAATAAGCCTATTTCACAATGACGTATTTGTCACCTGAAAGCGAGGCGCGAAATCGATAACGAGAAAAGAGATGTTCCAACATCCAGGCAGTACTTTCAACTACACAAAATCAACGTGTCTTCTGGTTCTTGTTCTTTTTATCGATAAATTTCAAAAATAAAGACGAACGAGAGAGGTGAAGATAACAACAATGTCGACAAGAAGCAAAAGAAGCGATCTCTTTGGCCGACAATACGGAGCTTTCGGTTGTTTTAATACGTTGTACAACGTTTATGGAGCCACAATTGGCCTACATTTCTTTCGGTTCCAGCAAAAAATCCTAAAAAGCTTCGTTTGTCTTAAAAAAAAATACGAAACAAGAAATATAGAGGTAATCTCTACTTAATTAAACTCAGAGCACACCCAGTCCCTCATAGCAGAGTGTGGAGTTTTTTTCATAAATTATTTATCATATTTTTGTTTATGTTTTTGTATATTTGTATATACAAAACAAAAACTATTTTATACCTTTTCAAGGCACTATTGTGTTTCATAGTATTGATCCATAAAAAAAAAATTTATTGAGGTTACCAGGAAGGGTTGTTGATCTCAATGTTTCTCAGGCGCAATAAGGTTTAGAGTTGTTTTTGTATTTTTTGTAGGGGTTTCAGAAAGATAAGAAATAATAACCAAAACAGGGAAAGAAATGAATGGACTTATATGAGGTTATTGTAAATATTATTACATTGATATAGCTGTTTAGACTTGTAACACGAGTCCCACTTTTCGCTATAAAAGCTCTAACAGCAACAACAACATTCCTTAAAGCATCAATAACCTACTACTCATCGCTCAAAGTGGAGCCGTCCAGGAATTCAATTCAATAGTGAAAACTAACGACGAATATAATAAGTCTAATAGCTGTTTGGATAAATTGAGATATAACTAAATGGTTGTTTCAATTTTCAGAGGATTCTAGTTTAATTTGTTTTTGTTTTGCTGGGCTAGAGGATAATTTTAGTGTTTGAAGATTTATGTTTGGTTTTTTGGTTTTTACACTCAATATATACTACTTAATATATTACTTAGTATATAAAAAAGTGGTCAGAAGGTATGTAGAGTAAGACAGGAATAGGAGGTTGATTTTGTAATCAGACTCTTCAGCAGTATTCAGTGAGACATCATGAGAACAAAAGAAACCACTGTTTGGTATGGGTTTTTCCAATTATAGTTCCTGCAACCAACATTTTTTCAGTTACCGAAACCACCTTTAGCAAGCCAGCAGGACATGTACATCTACAAACAGCAGAGCAACAACATCAGAAGAATTTGTTAGTGTTAAAATAACTTTATCATAAAGGGGCTTCAAGCATTTTCATAAAGGCTTTCAGAAATAAAATAAAAAGTGCATTAAATACCATGTTAACAACCTGTATGTTCTTAAAAAATCCTTCATGAACAGTTGGAATGACTTGGATTTGGATGCCTTTATAAGAAGATAAAAACATATTCTTCATTGCAAGACTAAAAAGAGAGTTAATGAAATGTTCAAATCGCCAGATCCTAAAGGCCTAGAGAAATATTGGTGCTGTTCTTTGCACTGCAAATCTAAGCGTAGATGCGAAGTATCAAATAGGGCTTTACATTACACCTTTACACCAGAAGTTTTCTCCCTATAACCTTTCAGTATTTCCTTCAATTCTTTCACTGAAAAATTCCTTAAGACCTCTAGGCACGTGACAACTTTTTTTGTCTATGCACTACGGAGTCGATTTTTTCCATAAAAAGAGAAATAACTGCGAGAAACGATCAAATCCTCTGCAATTCCAATGCAATACTGTACAAATTGACTACGTGAGAAAGAATTTGGAACATCTCTTTTCTCGTTATCGATTTCGCGCCTCTTTTTCAAAGGAAAAATACGTCATTTTGAAATAGGCTTATTATGTCTTTACTATTAGGTTCCCACAAACATAGCTACTATTTATGAAGACTTGAACAAATTTCCATCCTTTTCGTCCAACATTCCATCAAGATTTTTGAAGATGTTTTGTAATGAAGATGTTTTGCAATTTGAAGCATGCCATGTTATTTTCAGGATAGTATAAATGTTCTTACGCAATGTTAGGATGTAAATTACCTTTATCTGGAGAATATAGACTAAAAATTGAGGTTACAGATAAAACTTAAGCGGATAGTTGTTAAATCAGTACCACAATCCAGGGTTGCAACAGTCAGATTTGGGAATAAATATTTTTTCTTTTGGTCACTCTGTGGTTCACATTCCGTTTTCTTTACTTTTGGTTGCCCTGTGGATTTCATTCTATTCTTTCAAATTGCGAAATATATTTCATTTATGGTCCACCTTTTAGTACTACCCCGTCAAAAGTTTTTTGCAACACGAGATTTTTGGTAAAAGCATTGGATAGTTCTGGCACTGCTATCTATTGTCCCGGGGGATGAGTTGTTTTGCAATCTGAGTTGCATTCTGACTGTAGCACAAAAGTAGATTTCCCGTATTGGCTAAACGTATTGTCCATATCATTTGTACTAAAAAAAATTCCAATGTATGCAAATGTATGCTACACTCAAACACGGGCAAATAAGGCAAATGCAAATAAAGGTATTTCTAGCTAAAAAGCTGGACCATCATGATCAGGATGTAACTCTCTTCCGCAATCTCTGAAGTAATGGCTGGTTGGCGACTTGGTAGCAAAGGGGTATTAATTTGTCTTGCTGTAGAAGGAGGTAGCAATTTAATCTAATAATAAGTGTTTTATATTTCAAATACCGATTAATTTTTGGTTGTGGATTCTTGTTGTTTTACTGGCCTAGCGAATGGGAATGTTTGATTGATGCCTTTTCAATATACTGCTCCAGACATGACAATTTTTTTTTAATTTTTAACTTTTGCTAATTTCAAATTATAATATAAAACAGGACATGTTTTTCTGTTGGTTGACTAGGACGTCTTCCTGCTTCAATAAGAATAAAATCAAGAATGGTTAATTTCTGGGGTAAAATTTTGACTGTTAGACAAGATAAACTTGTGTTTAGATTATATGAAATATCTTTGAACAAATGGGAAAATATTGGTTGGATAAGATCAA